>SDVV010036346.1:0-10959 GCA_016164225.1 Gammarus roeselii
GTAGAGCTCCATTCACACTACATCGCCTGAGTCAGGTTGTGGCTGCGCTCTTTTCTCTCTGCACCGGTTGTGTTTTGTTGTGGTAGAGCTCCATTTACACTACATCGCCTGTGTCGGGTTGTGGCTGCGCTCCTTTCTCTCTGCACCGGCCGTGTTTTATTGTGGTAGAGCTCCATTTACTCTAGATCGCCTGTGTTGGGTCGTGGCTGCGCTCCTTTCTCTCTGCACCGGCTGTGTTCTGTTGTGGTAGAGCTCGATTCACTGAACACCACCAGTGTCGGGTTGTGTTTGCGCTCCTTTCTCTCTGCACCGGTTGTGTTTTGTTGTGGTAGAGCTCCATTTACTCTACATCGCCTGTGTCGTGTTGTGTTTGCTCTCCTTTCTCTCTGCACCGGCCGTGTTTTGTTGTGTTAGAGCTCCATTCGCTCTACATCGCCTGTGTCGGGTTGTGGCTGCGCTATTTTCTTTCTGCACCAGCCGTGTTTTGTTGTGTTAGCGCTCCATTCGCTCTACATCGCCTGTGTCGTGTTGTGTTTGCGCTCCTTTCTCTCTGCACCGGCTGTATTTTGTTGTGTTAGAGCTCCATTCGCTCTACATCGCCTGTGTCGTGTTGTGTTTGCGCTCCTTTCTCTCTGCACCGGCTGTATTTTGTTGTGGTAGAGCTCCATTCACTTTTCATCGCCTGTGTCGGGTTGTGTTTGCGCTCCTTTTCCTCTGCACCGGCCGTGTTTTGTTGTGGTAGAGCTCGATTCACTCAACACCACCAGTGTCGGGTTGTGTTTGCGCTGCACCGGTTGTGTTTTGTTGTGGTAGAGCTCCATTCACTCAACATCGCCTGTGTCGTGTTGTGTTTGCTCTCCTTTCTCTCTGCACCGGCCGTGTTTTGTTGTGTTAGAGCTCCATTCGCTCTACATCGCCTGTGTCGGGTTGTGGCTGCGCTTCTTTCTCTCTGCACCGGCCGTGTTTTGTTGTGGTAGAGCTTCATTCACTCTACATCGCCTGTGTCGGGTTGTGTTCGCGCTTCTTTCTCTCTGCACCGGCCGTGTTTTGTTGTGGTAGAGCTCCATTCACTCTACATCGCCAATCTCGGGTGTGTTTGCTCTCCTTTCTCTCGTGTTTTGTTTTTCTTGTTTCTTGTTTTTCTCGTGTTTTGTTGTGTTAGAGCTCCATTCGCTCTACATCGCCTGTGTCGGGTTGTGGCTGCGCTTCTTTCTCTCTGCACGGGCCGTGTTTTGTTGTGTTAGAGCTCCATTCACTCTTCATCGCCTGTGTCGGGTTGTGGCTGCGCTCCTTTTTCTCTGCACCGGCCGTGTTTTGTTGTGTTAGAGCTCCATTCACACTACATCGCCTGTGTCTGGTTGTGGCTGCTCTCCCTTCTTACTGCACCGGCCGTGATGGATGTGCCGCGCTGCCAACAGGAAAAGTGGTGCAATGGTCAACCCTCGCGATGGGACAGAATGCGTTCAGCTCTCGTTCAGTGGCTGACTAAACGTTCGCCGGTGCCGATCGATACGGCCACGCGTTGTGTTGCCTAGCACATTTAAATATCCGTTAATCTACAGAGCTTCTTAACGTGTCGCTAAATTACGACTCGTGAGGAAATGTGTCATTTCCACCATGATTTCTTCATGATGGTGCATCCAATATTCTGTATGTATTTGATATTCAAATTGTATCTGCGAACAACCGGATGTAAGAGCAGTGTCGTTCAGTGTCGCTTGTCTTACTCAAGTATTAGTCCGTGCTGTGCAGCAGACTGAGAAGGTGTTGACTAAGCTTTGCTCCGTTATTGTGTGTAGATCTCTCAGCTGGGAAGGTTTGTATCTGATCTTCTTGCTGGATTTACCCAGTGTTGTTGTTCTCCAGCATATAAATGGAACGTTTCATTATTGTTCATGAGCAACTTCTTTTAGGGCGAATGTCTTTGGTTGAGGATGACCCTCTGAACAGCTTCGGCACATCTTTGACAGCTCCCCAGTGAGCATTCTGCACTTCAGCTCTAAGCTTCACGTACTCATGTGACCGAAGTTCCTTTGTATCTGCGTTAGACTACATCCCCCAATTCCTTTTGTCTCAATTTCCATCTCACATGCACTACTTTATACATCACGTGTGGTGCTCTACGCTACACATCACGTGCTGTGCACTGCGCTACACATCACGTGTAGTGCTCTGCGCCACACATCACGTGTGGTGCTCTGCGCTACACATCTCGTGTGGTGCTCTGCGCTACACATTACGTGTGGTGCTCTGCGCCACACATCACGTTTGGTGCTCTGCGCCACACAGCACGTGTGGTGCTCTGCGCTTCACATCACGTGTGGTGCTCTGCGCTACACATCACGTGTGGTTTTCTGCGCTACACATCACGTGTGGTGCTCTGCGCCACACATCACGTGTGGTGCTCTGCGCTACACATCACGTGTGGTGCTCTGCGCCACATATCACGTGTGGTGCTCTGCGCTACACATCAAGTGTGGTGCTCTGCGCTACACATCACGTGTGGTGCTCTGCGTCACACATCACGTGTGGTGCTCTGCGCTGCACATCACGTGTGGTGCTCTGCGCCACATATCACGTGTGGTGCTCTGCGCTACACATCACGTGTGGTGCTCTGCGCCACATATCACGTGTGGTGCTCTGCGCTACACATCACGTGTGGTGCTCTACGCTACACATCTCGTGTGGTGCTCTGCGCTACACATCACGTGTGGTGCTCTACGCATCACATCACGTGTGGTGCTCTACGCATCACATCACGTGTGGTGCTCTACGCATCACATCACGTACGGTGCTCTGCGCTACACATCACATGCGGTGCGCTGCGCTACACATCACGTGTGGTGCTCTGCGCTACTTAGCACGTGTGGTGCTCTGCGCTATACATCACGTGTGGTGCTCTGCGCTGCACATTACGTGTGGTGCTCAACGCTACACATCACGTGTGGTGCTCTACGCTACACATCGCATGTGGTGCTCAACGCTATACATCACGTGCGGAGCTTCACTCTACATATCACGTGCGGTACTCTGGTGGCGGCCGGTGGCCTCTAGTGAGGGCCGATGTTTCATAGGGGGGCTGGTGGCCTGAGCTGAGGGCTGGTGCTTTCTGGTTAGGGCAAATGGTCTCTGGTGATGACCTGATTACAAGTGTTAGAAGGCAACAACGGAACTTTTCTTCCGAACTGAGATGTATTTCATTTGTTGAGAGCTTAATTGAAAAGTAGAAGGTCTAAGTGAACATCCTGTAGAGCAATGTGTAACACTGTGTAAAGAGGGCACCTTGTATATATGTAGTATTGTATTCAGAGAGCATCACGTATATTTGTAGTACTGTGTTAAGAGAGCATTCTGTATGTGTGTAGTATGGTGTAGAGAGACCATCATATGTATGTGTAGTACTATGTAAAGAGAACAGTCTGTAAATATGTAGTATTATGTAGAGAGAGTATCATGTATATGTGTAGTATAGTGTAAAGAGAGCACGTGTATGTGTAATATTATGTAAGGAGAACATTCTGCATATGTGTAGTATTGTGCCAAGAGATCATCATGTTCATGTGTAGTATTGTGTAAAGAGACCATCCTGTATATGTGTAGTATTGAGTAAAGAGAGCAGCCTGTATATGTGTAGTATTGTGTAAGTAGAGCATCTTGTATGTGTAGTATTGTGTAAAAAGAGCATTCTTTGTGTCGTTTTGTGTATAGAGAGCATCCTGTGTAAGTGTACTAGTGCCAATGCCGTAGGCTACTCTGACCGTGTTTGTGTCAAGTCCAGATGCTACACCCGGAAGCTAATTAGCGGCGATTCTGACAATTGATCGATCCATGACTTGAACGTTTCGATTGTATTGCTATTTGGGTTCAGTTCTGCGACAAAGAAGGTACGCGTCATGCCAAGTGTGAAACACTTATCAACGAGTGTGAAACGCTTTTTATATTTAGAGTTATTTAGATTCATTCACTCGACGTTTCCCTTGCCCTTCATATCTTCCAATTTACTTGGCAAGAATGTGGAGGACTTCATCAACAAATTTTGATAATGAATGTATTTGATATTGCAACGTAAGGCAAAGTTGTTACCGTAGTTCTGTTCACTGTTTCTTGTTGCTGGGAAGATGACATGGTATTTGAACGTCTAGCCATGATGTCAGACGGTCAAGGCCAATAGGCACGAGGCATCGACGGTACCTGCAGCCGATAGGGCGATTCAACTCGAGACGCGCCAGGGAGCTAGAGCCAAGGTCACTGGGAAAAGAGCAGAACAGGGCAGAACAACACAGAACGTAACGCTGGATGGTCGACCGGGCCAGGCGCACCTTGAGGAAGGGCAACTTAGCGGGCCAGGCGTACCTTGAAGAAAAGCCAAAAATAGCCAGCGGGAGGAGGGTGAGCTTGTTGAGATTTGTGAAGAACCGCCAACATCGGCTTTAACATGTAAGATGCTTTCTGGCCATCGCTGCATGGCGGGCCACGAGCGATGTCCCTGGCACCACAGGGGGAGAGACGGTGATTAAACACCCAACGTCAGGGCTCGAAGCTGGCTCCGATCGACCAGTGATTACGCGGGGGCCGCAGTCCATGGGATTGGAACGCGCTGCTGATCTATAAATCATGACGCGTAATTTAACTTGAAATCTGCAAGAGCTGTACGACCCGTCGTCGGCTCTCGAAAATGTCAATCTGCGGGGTTATCATCTTCAAGTGAGTCTGAATACATTTGTTGTGATGCCCTATTTCAGCCGCGGTGTATCGTTAAGACCTTTGTTCGGCATTTTGTGTGTGAAACCAATTTATTTTGTATATTGTGCTACGAATTCAACGAATTTATATTATAACTGTGTTAATTAGTTACAGATACAGACACTAGGCCGAGTCCCCCAGAAAGAGGGGTGGCCGACGGTAAGGTGCGCCTCACACCCTCCTACGCTCACATTCACACAACTAAGCCTTTTTGTGCTAAAGGGTCTGGCCGGTAACCCCGCAACATACACTCCGGGTCCCGAGTGCAGTCCGAGGATCCGTCGTCAGCAGCAGGGCCCGACAGTTTTCACTGGTTTACCCCCGCCGCGTCATAATGACCGGGCCCTCCCCACCCACGACCATCCCGACAACGGGATGCCAAGGGCGGGAAAGCACATCATAGCTGCGTCAAAATCAACCATTCACAACCATTCTCCACTCACGCCTGTTCATTGCACGCTTTCTCGCTACTTCCACATTCAAGTCTCTCCTTCCTAACGCCTGCTTCACACCATCCATCCACCCAAACTTCGGTCTACCTCTAGGCCTGCGACCACTCGCGTCCGCCTTCGTCACCTTTTTTACCAATCTTCTTTCATCCATCCTCACCATGTAAGAACTCGCGAATCCACTCGGTCCTCCAACTTCTTCACCATATTCCGTTCTGATTCGAACCACGTCGATAGTGAGCTTGTCTCTCAGCAACACTCCAGCCATGCTCCTCAAATATTTCATCTCGAAAACATTTAACCTTCTTCTCTCCTCTGCTCTCACCTCCCAAGTCTCAGCTCCGTACATAACAGTTGAGACAACGACACCCTCGTACAGTCCTCTCTTTGCTTCCATCCCCTACGTCATGCAGCTCATTACACTCTTCAGTGCACCCAACACTTTACACCCCATCTTCACTCGCGACTTCACCTCTGTTTCCACTATTTGTCTTCTCCACATGTGAGCCCAGATTCTTTAAACACTGAACTTCTTCCAACAACTCTCCATTTAGGAGGACACTAATTCTGTTTACATCAACAGTCCTCGAGCATTTCATTACTTTACTTATACCCACGTACACCTCCAGCGCCGTATCATCTGTAAACAGCAACTGGCTCAATTGGAAACTCCGCCCATTCGCATTCAACAGCTCCAAGTCACCACCCAGCATACTCGCGTTCACCTGCCTGACCACTCCATCCATGTCGAGATTGAACAGCCAGGGAGACATCACGCAGCCTTGTCTCAGTGAACCAACCTCGCTACCCACTCTGAATTAGTTACTAAATAATAAATACACCGTCGGTGTATGCCCTTGTGTGGCATTTTGTGGGGGGAGCAAAGTTACTTTTTTGTATTGTGCATTGGGCTCCGAATTCAACGAACCTTTATCATAAATGTGTTAATTTGTTCCTAAATATATCATCACCTTCATGAATGTCAGTACCCATGCATTCAATTCAATAATAAACCTCTATGTCTTTCCTGTCTTATATATTCCATTTGACCTCTTCTTCGCTATCACTATCCCTACATTCTTCCCTCCTATCCATTCTACGTTTCATTACAATATTGATTGGACGTTGCGTCGTAAATTTCAACAATCTAATAAATTAGCTGCAGGTTTGTCAGACAGGAACGATTTTCGGGAGCAGTGCTGAGAGTTTTCTATAAACATGTTTGTTTCGATTTGCCGATACCCGAGGTGAGACTAATTGATCGGTAATTTCCATGACACCTCATGCCCATTTTTCCAAAATTGAAGTATCTCTGGCCTCTTTCTATCTCACAGATGGCAAGCGTCATTTGTGTGAGATTGGGCCAAAATAATTACTATTCGTCCAGTTCATCCATAGGGTTCTCCAGTAATCAGGGATGAACCTGGTCATAATCTGTAGATTTTGTGACTTTCAATTTATCAGTGTATTTGATTACTTCAGCAGGGGAAACATTTTCGGTACGGAGGGCTCCAATTCGTCTTTCCGTTATGATATCCGAAGAATTTGGAATATCTTGATTCTCAATCGTAAATACCGAACAAATGGATTAATTTTGTAGGACTCTGATTCCAGTGTCGTCGGTTAAATGGTTGTTATCAAGAAATCCTGTTACAAATCAAAATTGTTTCATGTTAGTTTCGGCGTTAATAGTAATTTCGTTTCCATAATTTTTTCCTTACGTTCTAGGACCTTCTTACGAATTCTTCTGCTGACTTTCAATGGTCGTTAGCAGTTTCGTCATGATAAGATATGACGAGTGCTTTGCTTTCTGATGCGACTGAAGATACCGCAGTTCTCCTTATTCGGGATATGACCGAGTTTAATATTTCTAAGTGTTGCTCAATAATTGTTCGGCGATCGGTTGACGTCACTTTCGAGGGCTATAATTAATTCTCGTAAATTATTTAAATGTTTTAAGCTCTAATTTGTGGCTTTATTGTACTTCGTTAGGTACAGATCAGATATGTCGTGACTTGAGAGTCGCTTGCACAAAATAGACGGTCAAGGATATCGCTGCCTTGTGCAGGCGTCTTTACTATTTGGGGCATGAAATTATCGTTAGTAAAGTCGATCAGGCGTTGTCCTGTGGCTGTACATTCGTCTGTACTCCAATCAATGTCAGGAATATTGAAGTCTTCAAGCACAGGACTGTTTTGTGTTGTGACGACATCGATGAGGGTGTTGTACAGATCGATATCGGGTAGACGAGGGTGATTTGTAACCCTCGTATTATGAGCGTGGGATGCTTTACTTGCGGACACATTCATCATGTTGTCACGTCGGATGTCTGCCATTAGAGCGGCCATAAAGGGCGAGCTCTACTGCTCTACTCCGTTTTTTAAGATGCTAAACTAGTTGGAGTGTTGTATTTTTTATTGAACGAATAAGCCAGATTGCTGTTCCATGATAGTGGTCAAAAGGGATGGAATAAGAAGTATTTTATCCGTGTAACGGATGACGCAATGGAGGCTACAAAAAATCGTGATATAGAAACACATAGTGGGATGTTTGCACCAAACGCGATATTTATCAATCAACTTCGGAGTGGAGCAACTGTTTTAAATGGGGTTAACAAATGCGTCTCGGTCAAGCGCTAGCAACGAAACAGTAGCTTCCGTGGCGGGATTGAGCTGAATCAGAGTGCAAAACACTTCTAACTAAAGCAACAGCCTTCAGCGTGAATCAAAGCGGTGTTACTTGACCAGTCAACAGGATTCTGTCATTGCAACGGTCAATAGCGCCTCCCTCGTGCTAACGGTTTCGGGAATTCACACCCCGCATTCAACCTGTCAACATCCGAGGTTGAATATATTGAGTGGACAGGAAAGGGTTTGATGTTGCAGACGAACGAAAATTAAACTTGCAATTTTACGCGACGCGGGACTGCCTTCCTAAGCCTTCTCGGTAAAGGTTTGCCGTTCTTCAAGAAAATAGTGGCGTATGAGCTTTCGCTGTAAGTGTTGAAAGGATCGGTTGCTTCTGGTGAGGGCCGGTGGCCTCAATGAGGGCTAGTGGCCTGAGTGAGGGCCGATGGCCTCAGCTGGAGCCGGTGGCCTCAGCTGGAGCCGGTGGCCTCGGCTTGAGCCGGTGGCCTCGGCTAGAGCCGGTGGCCTCTATTGTGGGCCGTTGGCCTCAATGAGGGCTAGTGGCCTGAGTGAAGACCGGTTGCCCGAGTGAGGACCGGTGGCCTCTAGTGTGGACTGGTTGTTTTCAATGATCGCCGGTGATTTCTGGTGAGGATTTGTGGTCTTTCGTGCGCTCCAGTGGCTGTGGCGAATTCCGGTGCCATCTGGTGAGAGCTGATGGCTTCTGGTGGGAACCCGATTTCTGATGAGAGCCGTTGGCCTCAGGTGAGGACCCTTAGTCTCTGGTGAGGGCTGGTATCGCTGGTTAGAGCTGGTGGTCTCTGGTGAGGGCTGGTGGTCTCTGGTGAGGGCTGGCGGTCTCTAGTGAGGTCCGGTGGTCTCTAGTGAGGTCCGGTGGTCTCTAGTTAGATCCGGTGGCGTTTGGTGACGGCTGGTGGCCAACAGTGAATGCCTGTGGCCTCAGTGAGAGCTGGTAATCTTTGGTGAAGGCCGATGACTTCTGGTGAGAGCCGATAGCCTCAATGAAAGCCGGTGCTCTCGGTGAGGACCGATGTTCTCGGCGACGACGGGTGGCCTCGACGAGGGCCGGTAGCTACTGATTGTTTCACCCGTCAGTTTTTTTACCTGAATGACGTGTTCCGTGTATCATTTTGATCCTGATTAAAAATAAAGTTTATCAGTCCCTCTTTCCTATCTCTGTTGTAACGTTTCAATATAAAAATAGTTAGGGACGATTGAAGATATCATATATCGATATATCACTTTCTTATATATTGGGTACACATTTTTTATTAATAATCTCACTAACATTTCATGAACATGATTACATTATCAACTTGAAAAGACGTGCACTCGAAATGACGTCCATTGCCTGCTACGACAGCCTCTGAACGCTTGCTGCAGCTAGGCAGTCGTTGCAGCATGAAGGGTGTCATGAGGAGTTGTCCCACCTTAAGATTATCCAGATTTTTGTGGGGTTTTGAACAAGCCATTAACTCGGTGCCCTATGAGCAAAAATCTAATTTTCAGCAATCTTGCTGAAAAAAAAATCCATGGCTGGTTCTTGATGGGATTTTTGTCTCAGTGTTAGTATATTAAGATGCCATGTTCTTTGTTTTAGTTGGGTGTTTGGGCTACCACTCCGTCAAGATTCTAAAATTTGCCAAATGTTTGTTTATTGAAGTTGATTGGGTCGCTCGTTGAAATTCCTACCCTGTAGTATAGCTTGATATAAATTGACATTGATTTCCGCTACTGGTGTATTATCACATTAATTGCAGCGTCAATAAGCTATTGAATGTCAGTTAAAATGAATGAAACTGCTCTCGTTGATTTGGGATCCATGCATCAAGGAGATACTATTATACTAAATTCACTACAGCCAGCTTACTAATCGTGAGGTATTAAATTTGTTTTTTCCGGTTCTCGGCATTGAGATTTTGTTAACGGGAACTTACACAGGAAATAAACCGTGCATTACAAACTCAAGGATTTGTGTCCTGTAATGATGTATACACATATATAGGGTAATCCAGCGTTACGGGACCTGAAAAAAACTTGTATTCCTCGAAAAGTTTTATTCGTCGAAAGAAAAGAAGTACACCATTGAAAAGAGAAGAAGAAATAGATTGACAGTAAACATCTGTATCCATGATACATCAATTAGGATATGAATCAAGTCTGTTTGCTACCGTTTGGTGTCGCTTAACTTCCCGTGAAATTATTAGCAATGTTTTTTCGAGGATGAACAATACAACTCCGTGACTGTTAATGGTGAAAGATATGATCAAATGCTGGAAAACTTTTTATTTCCAAATATTAATAAGTTGGGCAACGGTTTTTGGTTTCATCAGGATGGAGCACCATGTCATACGGCAAGATTATCCATGTTTTCATTAAACATAGCTTTGCGCAGTCAGTATCGTAACCAATGACGGACAACTAACTGAGTTTGAAATTAACATCGCATACTGTTCTTCGCGTCCAAGCTCCAAAGTTTATAGCTTGGGGTGGATGGATGATTATTCATTTTATGGATCATTATCACTTTATTTTAGTATTTTATTATTTCTTCTTGCTTGGGCTCTATTATTTTTCTCTGTCATTTTTCCATGGTGATAAATTTTGAATTTGTTATTATTTCTATCGAGGTTGGTTGGGACAAGGTGACCCAGAGAGGGGAGGTTATCGTGGGACCCGCGGGACTCGGGGACATAGGGTTTCGGGAACCCGGGGGACTTGGGAGACAAGGTGGATTTGAGGGGATCCACTTGGACCTTTCTGGGGCCCCTTGGGACACCCTTGAGACCATTTAGGACCCTTTTGAGAAGCTGTGGGACCCTTTACACAGAAAAATGTTTGTGAGGTGCATGAGTAGAACAATTAACGACCATTACAGTCCGCGGATTGCTGGCACAGGGGGCGAGGGTCGCTTCGAGGCTGGTCGAGATCAGTCGAAACATGTTGAGGCCAGTCGAGTTGGTCGCGACGAGCCGAAACTGGCCGAAATGATTCGAGACAAACCGAGATGAGCTGAGGCGAGGGGTCTCGAGGGACTCGATGAGCTCGGGAAGACCCGGGGGACATGGGTCACCCTCCGGGGTTCATGTTTTTTTTTGCGACCCAAGGAACCAATACCC
>SDVV010036347.1:0-10959 GCA_016164225.1 Gammarus roeselii
TAAATATCACTTCTACATATATGATATTTTATTTCATGGTTACTCTCGACCCGTACTAGTTAGCTGAGAGGTATATTTCCAACATGGATGGATGAATGTAACAAGTGATGAATATTTGTAACCAGTTTCACACAAACGAACACTTTGTCTCACACCAGGTATACCTAAGTTACTTTAACATCTTCTGGCACTACATCCTTTGATGACTTACATCTATTAATTGTCTTTTCTTTCAGATAAATTGCATATTCTAGAAGATGTCTTCGTTGGAGATGACGCCACAAATTGCTTGTTGATTTATCTATATGCAAACGTATTTCCTTTCTGCACATATCACACACCGACATCCCCCCTTTTTTATCGAAATGTCGCCAACTTTAGCTATTCACCATCCTTCCAGAACAGGATCTCAATGACGACTTAGCAAGATTTGATTCGACTCGGATTTATATCCTATCAATCTGTAACACGTCCAGAACATTTCCCCAGATTTACCCGCAGATTGTCAGTCGCTCATATGCCATGACACATATTCTTCTGATTTCGGGATAATTTTGATACCTCTGACTAACACGATGAATTCATTGCCTAACATTTTGAGTTTTTTAGGCTAATGGAAACATTTGATTATGGATTTACGTGCTTTATTAGTATAATATTAGTATTACTCACAGATCTTGTATGCATCATCAATGCCATCTACACGTTGTGCTTTGAAACATCATGGTTCGAACATCCAACCATACCCTTTATCACTGTATTTCAACCTACTCTGAAAATTCTTCATGTACACCATCATGTCTATAATGTGCATGCCGAAGGCTGTTCCATAGCCGTGATTTCACAGATGCATTGCTTTTTCTTCTTCTACTTTAATTATTCGAAAATTATCCAATTCGAAGTCATTCAGATCTACATCCCTGAGAAATTGTTGCATGCTATCCAGATTTTCTTCTGTTCTTGGGTAAAATTTATTTTCCACAACCCCAGCTTTTTTTACAGTCGTGGTGATTTACTATTTGGATCATGTTAATTTCGAGTTATACATTCTTTTTTTTAATTATTACATACGACTGTAACGTTTCGACATTGTTACCCAAATTTTACTTCATTTTTCCTTCATCCATATATGAATAATATCTCCTACTATTTTTATTATTGTTTTACCTATTCTGAGATAACTGTTATTCTCAACAGTAGTCAATATTTGTTCGATCCGACTCATATCTTCGGAGATTTGTTTTTTCCAAGACACGTAAAATCATTTTTGCCACTTGACTATTCATTGCTGTATATTTGAAGACGAGCGGTCCTGCTTCACTTACACTCAACGTGATATTGATTCCAATCTCGGTATGCATTTTACTAACATACGTAGATTACATGCTGATTTTTCGCAGAATATTAGGCCTAATGTCGCCACCTATGACGTGATATTTGTAAAAATGTGTCTGTTTTTATCTGTATATGTGTGCATATGTCTGTGTGTGCGTGTGCGTTCATGTACTGGTTTATGTACGCGTGTATGTTCATGCGTCTGTACGTCTTTATATGTAAAAGAGATAGAAATATATAACAAAATTTAGATTCAAAATAAACATTTAAAACAATAAATAAATAAAAATTGACCTTGGAGCTATTATAGAATCAATTTACGACTTCAATAGATCGTCTAGCCTCTGAGATCACTCAATTTTTATTATTTATTTATATAAATATTTGTTTTGAATGTAAAATTGTTATATATTTTTATCCCTTTTACATATAAACACGTACAGGCACCTGAACATACACGCGTACATAAGCCCGTACATGAACGAACATGTACACCGAGACATATGCACACATATACAGATAAAAAAAAACTATCCATTTATACAAATATCACGTAACAGGTGGCAACGTTAGGCTTAATGTTCTGCGACAAATCAGCATGTAATCTTCGTATATTAGCTAGATTCATACCGAGACTGAAATCGGTATCACGTTGAGTGTAAGTGAAGCAGGAACGCTCGTCTTCATATAAACAGCAATGAATGTTCATGGGGCAAAAATTAGTTTACGTGTCCTGAAATGAAAAAATATCCGAAGATGATGTGAGTCGAATGGAACAAATATTGACTAGTGTTGAAAATAACAAGAATAAAAAGAGTGCGATATATCATTCATGTATATATGAAGGAATGAGGAAGTAGAATTTGGGTAACTAATGTCGAAACGTTTCTGTCGTATGTAACAATGTTTAAAAAAAGCAAGAACGTATATCTCGAAATTGACATGATCCAAATAGAAAATCGTCACTACTGTAATAAAGCTGAGGTTAAGATAAATAAATTTAACCTAGGAACAAAATAAAATCTGGATAGCATGCAACAATTTCTCAGGGATATAGATCAGAATGACTTCAATTTGGATCATTTTCGAATAATAAAAGTAGAAGAAGAAAAAGCAATGCATCTGTGAACATACGGCCGTGGAACAGCCTTCGGCATACACATTATAGGCATTATGGAATACATGAGAGGTTTTCAGAGTATGTTGAAATATAGTGATGAAGGGTATGGTTTTATGTTCAAACCATGCTGTTTCAAAGCAAAACGTGTAGATAGCATTGATGATGCATGCAAAATCTGTAAATAACAACAATAAAATACTGATAAACCATGTAAATCCATAATCAAATGATTTGATTAGCATTAAAAACTTTAAGGATTATGCGATGAATACATCGCGCCTAACAGAGGTATCAAAGGTATGCCGAAGTAAGTTGAATATGTTTCATGGCATGAAGCGAAGCTTAAATGGTGATCATTACAAAATGGCCACTGACAATATGGGGGTGAATCTGTGGTAAATGTTCTGAATGTGTTACAGATTGATAGGATATAAATCAGAGTTGGATCAAATCTTGCTCAGTCGTCATTGTGTTCATGTTTTGAAAGGATGGTGCATAGCTTGAGTTGGCAAAATGTCAATAAAAGAGAGTTTATGTCGATGTTTACTCTGTCCAGAAGGGAAATACATTTGAATAAAGATAAATCAATCAGTAATTTGGGGCGTCTTCTCCAACGAAGACATCGTCTATAATATGAAAACTACTGAATGAAAAGGCAAATCATAGATGTAAGTCATCAATAGATGTAGTGACAGTAGATGTTAATGTAACTTAGGTATACCTGGTGTGAGACGAAGAGTTCGTTGTGTAAAACTGGTTACAAATATGAATCACTTGTAACATTCATCCATCCAAGTTTGAAATGGGGCCTCTCTGCTAACTAATACGAGTCGAGAGTGACCACGAATTAAACATCATACATGGAAAAGTGATATTTAGAGTCGTGTGGAGGGGTTCATATGTATATATCAATGAGTGAATACCATACGTAAGGTTAAGTTTCCTTAGGTTTTGATGTAGAATTGTCTCACGGATAGCATTCAATCAATCGATGAAATTTACAAATGAAAAGAAATACCAAAAGCCCAATCAAGCTTGGAATAGTGTAGTCGAACTGCTAATGATAGATAAAAGTGTTGAGGCACGTGGAGAGATTCTTAACATACATGCGAGGTAACAATGATTAGATGGCAGTCAACACCCTTTCGTTACGTATCGCTTTGACACCTATATAGAAAGGTTTATACATCTGGCGGAGTATGGCAACCTCTCATGTCTAAAATGACGTATAGTGTTTAATAAATCGAAGGGGTGGTTCATATAAATCAATATCTACATAACCATCACACCTTTATAAATAGGTTTGGTTTGCTTAGATTGACAAATTCTTTTATTCTCACCTAACGTGAAAGTGATTCATGTTGAAAACTTTGCAAGTAATGAAGTGAATTAAATCCATTGCAACCTACCTGCTGAGACTTATCCAAATATGTAATGGATATAATGTTCTTAAATCTAGACAGTAGCTGAAAAACGATACATACTAAATCAAAATTGGATGAGTGTAATGAAACTGTGAAAGATAGGTAGGTTTTTATTTTAATATCCATTAAAATACAAAAATATTGACTAGGTTAACATAGCTTAGATTGCACACATTAGTGGTGGGATCGGTGATAATATGTCAACGTTAGTGCCTACATTTGTACATAAGTGCTGGGATCGGTCATTATATGCGAACATTAGTGCGTACATGTGTACATTATTACCCGATTTGGTCAATATATGCCTACATAGTGCGTACATGAGTAAATTATTGCCTGGATCGCTCATGATATGCGTACATTAGTGCGTACATGTGTGTAAATGGTGCGGGCACCGGGATCGGGCATTATATGTGTACATTAGTGCGTACATGTGTACATTATAGCCTGGATCGTTCAATATATGCGAATATTAGTGCGTACATGTGTACATAATAGTTCGAACCTAGTCACATGCTGGACATAACAAAGATTCAATTTACATGAAAAGTTGTCAAGAGTTCACTCTCAACATAGGCAAATAACTACAAAGACCACCGGCTCGTGCACAAACTCTCTATCATAGCAATGAAACTTGAGGCAAACATCCGTATG
Organism: Gammarus roeselii; assembly: GCA_016164225.1. Classification (NCBI taxonomy): domain Eukaryota; kingdom Metazoa; phylum Arthropoda; class Malacostraca; order Amphipoda; family Gammaridae; genus Gammarus; species Gammarus roeselii. Next base: position 4,534 of record SDVV010036347.1, read on the forward strand.
AACTTGATCAAATGTCCGAATGACTACTAAAGGATGGAAACCATCTCTATACCAGGTCCTAACCAACCCCAGTAAATCGTGTTCTAAAACGAAGGATATGCTAGGGTAAAATGACGAAATCCACAAAGAGACAATACGGTTCTACACCTCCTGAACATATCATCCAATGATTACGTTTTCATCATACAACAACGCTGAAATAACTAAGTCTTTTCTCTACTCAACCCTAACCAATACTGTAAATCATTATCTACTGTATGATATATAGTAGCTGTGTACTCCTGAGATACCTTCAGTCATGGGATATGTACCGCACACTCATAGGAAACTTGACCACAGTAGCTAGCTCCTACCATCTACCATCGCTCAAAAAGATCACTCACTGAAAACATGCACGCACTCAATAACTCAAGGGATACCTGTACTCATGAGATGTCTGCATTCCTGGAAAATCTCCAATCATGGGACAGGGTACTTTGACCCGCAGGAAACTCTTTGTTATCATACAGTGACATACAAATCGCTAATTATGTAGGGTAAGCGTGATTTACATTCGAGAATTATATCGACTGCGATCTTTCCATCAAAAAGCTATATTAAAATGATGGCACACACCCACACACGTACAGAAATTCTATTGAAAATCACTACGCTACATCATATTGGTTTATTTGATGACATCAAGACAGAATCCTATCATAATTTTGAAAAATACAGTCTATCTTATTTTGTGTATCAGGTAGCAACAGTTATTTGCTGGATGATGTATCATGAGGCTAATTCTATATGTAATTTATTAATATACAGTAAACATCTAAGAAAACCAGCTTGTAACATAAACAACTTTTTTTTATAGCTAATAGGAGGTGGGCTAATAATCAAATATGAATGTTATATATACACGAAACATCACTATTATGCAGTTCCTGACCAATTAAGCCTGAAATAATGTGGTCTGTGTGAGTTACAAACGTAATAACCTCTAAATTCTTACGAATAAATCAGATAAATGTTTCAAAATACCAAAACCTATACAAAATTCGATTCTAAAAGGTACTGAATCCAATATCTTGACGTATTTTGTTCCAACATTTTCAACACAACAACAATTTAATGTAATGAATACATCAAGTCCTTATTCTATGATAATAGTTCAAAATCATACAGGAACAATAAATCCGCATGTTATTCTATATTAGACCCAATAGATACGATAAAATGGGGTATTCGTCATTGTATATCTTACGCGCTAGGAGCTACAGTGCCACACATTGATACAACCGACCGTCGTTAGAGAAACGTGGGTGTTATGAGGATAGCCCCGTACTGCGTACAACCACAGGTAGAGCGGAGCGGATAGCACCATGTTTGCACTGAGCGAATGGTTCCCAAGGCCAGCACATGCTGCGGGATCGTAGCCGTCTCCAAGCGGTGCAGTGCACTCACTACTCGGGGAGTCTGGACATTGCACCATACTCCTACTCCCTCCTCCCGTGTTTGCAACTGGACACGGGGAGATGGTGGTCACACACGGAGAGAAGCTGTTTTCTGATAGATTTTGTTGTCCAAGTGAACTGATAATGTGAATGCGATCGATTGTCACATCGTAAAACAAGTCAATATCCTGTATCACTGTATCTAATCATGCTGATTTATACCCAACACTATAACAAATTATGTGAATTTATAGGTAATAACCTTATAAGTCTCTAGTAACCATTCCAAATCGCATAACAATAATAAAATATCTGTGTAATTCTGTATTCTGTTCTAGCCAACATTGAACGGCAAAACCCGATGTAGCCTAAATTCCTATAAATTCCTCTAAATTCCTATAACTGAATAGAGTAATTCAAGTTATACTGTTAGGCAGTTACAGACTACTGAAGTACTTATAGTTTTACAAATTAACAGGCAATTTCTTTTTGTATTTGGTCATACTAAATAACTGTGATGCAGCATAGGTCTTGCTAGCAAACCTGCATTCGCTTTGAAATAGGTAATTTTGGGTTTATTTAAAAAAGGTCAATAAAATATGTAAACACCCTGTTGGTTAAATAGGTACATACCCGGGTATATACCCGCTACAACCTTGGTGTCAATTGATACATATGTAATGACTGCCGTCAGTCTTGTAGAGCGACTTCTATTGATGTCGTGTACTCGTTCCAGTCTGCTCTCTGTATTTACGAAAAGTGTGAGTTGGATTATTATAGATTAGGGGATGGGAGTTGGTATTTAATAACTGTTCGGTGGTGGTCAGACGATAAGTCTTGGATGAACCGCCCATCGACCATTTATAGCGAAATGGGAATAGCAGGATGAGACGTGAGGAGAGGTATGTTGAGTGTGGTTTAGTGTTATTAGTGCATCTAGTTGGTCAATGATAACATAGTCACTCCGGCCAATGCTCTGTGAGGTGAGCCAGGAGATGTCGTTCTTTAGAGCCTCATTTTGTAATTCCTAACACTTTTTCCTTTATGTCAACAGTGTTCTATCTGTTTAGTGTAACTTCGCTCATTTTATTAAGCATTCTCAATCCCACAGTATATTCTGTCTACTATACCACATTAGCCGCTTCATAGCAATCGTTATTTTCTTGTTTACCTCACCTACTTTTGACGGGCTACATGGAATAGCTATCTTATTGTTATGTTGCCGCAGAATCATTTTAGCATCACTCTAAAAGTGGACCAGCGGCAAATTCACTATTCACAGCCACAAGTCACACCGCTTCTACATCCGTGCAGACTTGACGAGACCAGTACCGGCATCAGGAGTGTGCGTCTAGTCGCTCATCGTCCACACTTCTCTGCGGGTATTGGACAGCACGGCAAATTTTGCCGTGTCAGCGCACCACTTGTCACACCAGGAAAGGCAAACTTATTGAACGCTGTTTTGGTTGTGATGTTGAAAGAGGGCTGCCTGATGCAAGTACGAATCCGCCAGAAAAAATGGTGGTTGACGGCAATGCGCAACTCACATCTCTCATAAATTCGCATATAAATTTTTTTATCCCTTTGGTGCTGAAGGGTCCGGCCAGGACCCCGCAACACACACTTCGGGTCAAGAAATAGGTCAGAGATCAACGCCAGCAGCAAGGTCTGACCGCGTTGACTGGTTTACCCATTCTACGTCATAGTTACCGGGATCTCCCGCAATCACGTCCATCGCCTTCCTAAACGAGACGCCAAAGCCCGTGATGGTCTGAACGAATAGAATCCAGCCCAACGCTCCTTGGTATGCGCTATTGATGTTAACAAAACATTCGACACAGTTCCATGACACTTCCGCATAAACAAAACTCAACACACACATACTTCCCAACTTCCAGAGGTGGCTTGACAATTTACTCTCTGGCAGACATGCACACACTGTTTACCCTCGACTCTAACAAACCATCTCGAATCAGCCACTTTTCCAGTGGTTTCCCAAAGGGCTGTTTCCTTTCTCCCTCAATTTTTAATGCCTTTATGCACGAACTGACCATTCCAACATAACCAAGCTCTTGTATCAGCTGATACTCGGATGACCTCATAATAAACACACATCATCACGTACTCTGGCTGTTGGACATCAGAATGGTGGTGTCCCAAAGCAAGTTCCCCCTTACATTATCAACACCAGAAAACCTAGAACACCGCTTCCACCCTATTGTTTCGCTTAACAACACTCACATGACCCACAATCCCAATACAACTATCCTTGGAGTTACTTAAGACACCGTGATGACATTCAAACCTTCCACAAACAACATCGACACTAAAACCAGACCAAGACTGATCGTGTCCCGGGTACTTACCACAACCACCTATGGTCACAGCAAGCTATCGATTACAACACTTTACAAATAAATCACTAGGCCCACCATCTCGTACGCAAACACCGCCTGATCCTATGACCTGGCATCCACACACATGAACTTCCTTCCAATAATACAGATCACGGTTTTGCGCATCACAACGGGCTGTAAACAGACCACCCCTATTTCCCACTTGCATAAGAAGACCAAGTTCCTCCCACTCAAACATCTTCTTGATAAGAGAGGGACTCAACTTTTTTACAAAGTTGCAGGCCCGGCATATCCTTGTCACTGCCAATTGAACCCACTTCAAATCAACCCACACCTACACAACAAGCCAGCTACACACTTTGACTCGCTCCACACCACCATTCCCGTCCTACGAACAAAACATCTATGCACAAATAATGACACGAGCACTTCACAGGTCTTGAATTGGGTGAATACAGAGTCAACATGGTCACACAGGGTTATCCGCCTGAGGGGGAAGTGGAGGAGTTCGGGTTGCCTAGGGATGATAGGATCCACCTGTCACGGAAGAGGTACGGGCACCACTCGACAGTCAAGTCATACCTGCATAGACTGAGGAATGTCCTTTCCTATCTCTGCTTGCGTTGCCAGGGCTTACCCGGTACGGTCGAGCACATCATGACGTAGGGCCCAGCCGTCGCAACTGGCAGGTTCGACAACGATATCACGTCGGTACGTGATCTTTGGGGACGCCCGCGAGACACCATCTACTTCATCAGGGATGTATGCATAATGAAAGTGTCTGCACCTGCTGAAACACTCCCAACATGCACGTGTCAGTGGGTTCCCGGACTTCGCGCTGTACACCGGTTGGGGCTCAGCTATCGCAGGCGGAGTTGGGGTCAAGCAACCACAACAATAATAACAAGAACGGACAGGACGAGAAAGCTCATCAGAGCGACGTCAAAACTCCTCCATTGGCAAACATTCTCCTCCCACGCATATCCATCGCACGCCCTCCTAACGTTTTTTTCACGCCATACGTCTACCCACAGTTAAGTCTACCTGTAGGCTTACGTCCTCTTGACTCCGCCTTCATGCCCTTCTTCACCAATCTCCTATTATCCATCACCAATGTGCCCGAACCACCTCAGAATATCTAAATCTACTAAGGCCTCTAGCTTTCATCATCCCCGCTCTAATTCAAACATCGTTATTGATTCTATCTCTCAGCATCATTATAGCCACACCCTTCTAACATTTATTATAAAAAGACATTCAACCTTCTCACTTCCGCTCTCGCCCATTACGTCTCAGCTCATAGTACACAGTTGGGACAACTACCTCCTTTTCCGCTCCATACAACTCTAACCCTCCTTCTCTGAGCTTCCATACCCAACGTCCTACAGCTCAGTACACTCTTCAGTGTCCTAACATCATTCCTTCCTGCGCAGGTTTACTAGTTTCCACAGTTCAGTCTTTTCCACTGGAGAGGTCTGATGGCTACTTAAAAAAAATTGACACTGAATCAGATCGCACCGACACTCCTTGAACATCTCATTACTTTCCTCTTACTCACGTTAACGCGACGCTTCCTCCTCTCGCACACTCTACCAAATTCAGACACTATACTATAGAACGTCTCCGAAATGGCCACCAGTGCCGTACTTTTCGCAAACCGCAAGTAACTCACCTGCCAACTTCGCTGACTTGCACCAAACAGCTTAAAGCCTTGATGTGATTCGATCCATCACACTTGCGTTCAGCTCCCTGATTCCTCCATCCATGAGGAGATCGAACAGTCAGGAAGACATAACCCAACCTCGTCTTAGTCACATTTTCACTATGAACCATTCTCTTACCTCGTTTCCCACTCTGACGCTTGGCCTGCTTCCATCATAGAAACTCGGAACCGCCTTCAACAAATTGTCCCCCTTTCCATACAAACGCAGTAGCATCCACAGCATTTCCTGTGACAGTATTGTAGAAAGTCGAGTTGACATTACATCGATTTCCGTTCAGCAGAAATGCACTCTGTAGTTGTTTTGTTGTAGCCTTGGGCTTCAGTAAGATGTTGACGTGACTGGAAATTAAATCTTTCATCATACACAAATGTTATGGTATTAAGTTTTGCATCTTAAATCTAAACATAAATGTAAAAAATAAAAAATAATGTTGAGCCAAGACAATCGGATAAGATTGAGTGGCCATACTGATTTAATTGCAAATTATAAATACCAAAATGTGACCGAGTATGTCGGTAACGTGCATCTTACATCCATAGGTGAACGAATATAAGTGCAAAACTATCCAGAACATGTAACAACCAAATAAATATTAGAAGAGTTTTAAAGTACACAATGAATCTGCTCTATATTCAAATGGCACCTTTTATTAAGATCAGAAAAATAAAATTGTTTGTAACAATTAGTAACGGTTCCTTATTCTGATTATCCGCCTTGATACATTGGGAAGCAAACGTTGTCAGGGTATGTGTTCCTTTGTGAGTAACTGAGCCACGGCCATGCACGACTAAATGTTTCGGGCCGGGTATGTTTCAGATGGCAATACAGCTACATATACATACATGTACGCACGTATACATACTATATTTACGTATACGTATACGTAAATGTATATATATATATAAATAT
>SDVV010036348.1:0-10959 GCA_016164225.1 Gammarus roeselii
AGCCGCTACGCAATAATCGTGCGTGCAGTAAGGGGGCTTATTCGTTTTCATACAAGTATTTTTAGGCCGGGCGATCAAAAAATGCGGATGCCTGTACAAAAAGCCAGGAGCAAGAATTTAATCAGGTAGCTTCATTGAAACCAACTCCCGCCTAATTGATTATTAATAAAAGAGGGATGAGAAATCGTTAGAAACACATGAACGCGTTTCATCAACTCCGAGGAACAATTATATGAATGCCGCCTATCATATTCCGTGGAAAACAGACCTTGGAAGAACGGCAAATATTTTTACTCCTGAGGAGCAACGTTGGTGAGATGAATCCATTTTACTTCTATTTGAAGTGTGTGAAATCGACAAAAAATGCCGGGTTCCATTTGCTGTCTCGAGAGAAACAGCAATCCCATGCAGGCTTCATCAGCTGCCCATAGAGTGACAGCAATCGCATGCAGGGCTTCATTTGCTGTCTAAAGAGGAATGGCAATCGTATGCAGGGCTTCATCAGCTGCCTTTAGAGTAACAGCAATTGCCTGCAGGGCTTCATCTGCTTCCTGTATGGAGTAGTAGTAATCGCATGCAGGGCTTTTTCTGCTTCCTGTATAGAGTAACAGCAATTGCCTGCAGGGCTTCATCTGCTTCCTGTATAGAGTAACAGCAATTGCCTGCAGGGCTTCATCTGCTTCCTGTATGGAGTAGCAGTAATCGCATGCAGGGCTTCATCTGCTTCCTGTATAGAGTAGCAGTAATCGCATGCAGGGCTTCATCTGCTTCCTGTATAAAGTAACAGTAATCGCCTGCAGGGTTTCATCAGCTTTACAAACGGTATGGTATTGTTTTTAATCCTGAATTTATACATTAAAAATTGGAAAGCTCTAAGTAGGCATAATGATAAGCTAAGACCATCAAATCAGATAACCTTATGAGGTTAATCCCAACCGACAACTGAGTAAATCGGACCGAGTACGAACAGTAGCGCGCATCTTCATAGCTGAACATAGGAACACAACCTTTCTGGAACATGTGTCGACCAAAGTTAGTGTAAGGTACACACTGGGTTAGTAAGTGTGAGGTACACAGTTAGTGGTACACAGTTAGTGTAAGGTACACAATGGTTAGTTAGTGTAAGGTACACAGTTAGTGGTACACAGTTAGTGTAAGGTACACAATGAGTTAGTTAGTGTAAGGTACACAATTAGTGGTACACAGTTAGTGTAAGGTACACAATTAGTGGTAAACAGTTAGTGTAAGGTACACAGTTAGTGGCACACAGTTAGTGTAAGGTACACAATGAGTTAGTTAGTGTAAGGTACACAATTAGTGGTACACAGTAAGTGTAAGGTACAGTTAGTGGTACACAGTTAGTGTAAGGTACACAATAAGTTAGTTCGTGTATGGTACACAGTTAGTGGTACACAGTTAGTGTAAGGTACACAATTAGTGGTACACAGTTAGTGTAAGGTACACAGTAAGTGGTACACAGTTCGTGTTACACAGTTAGTGGTACACAATTAGGGGTACACAGTTAGTGTAAGGTACACAGTTAGTGTAAGGTACACAGTTAGTGGTACACAGTTATTGTAAGGTACACACTTAGTGGTACACAGTTAGTGTAAGGTACACAATGGGAATGCCTCTAGCTCATCAACCCATTATATTGCAATCAACCATTGGAATAGTTGGTAGGAATTCCATGCTCTGATTACCAGTCAAGTATATCGTGGAGCAAAGGATGTCAGGGTATGTGCGGGCCTATTCGAGGTCGAGACACACTGCTATACATGCCTGCATGATCAGGGCCGGACATAATTGAAGTGACGATGTGGAAGGCGATTCTTTATCGTTACGTGACGACGTAATACTCTTGTTCATTAGTTCGTGTCAGGAGAGATAACGAAGGTGAACAACTTTACCTGAATGAGCTGAACGGCATAAGATCAGATGCAGTGACGGATGAGTGGTGTAGGAAACAGGACCGCGTTCAAGCGGCATCAAACAACCTGTTCACACCTTAGCCTTTCATCCTGGGCACATAAACAGAACTTTACAGCCGATCGAGAACACACAAACGAGTGTCAGCTTCGATGCATTTCCGACACAATTCTGCGGAACACAATGTCTCCATTTTTGTTTTCAAGAACCCAAGAATACTAACCGCGAAAAAATGCCGAGGTATATTTTTCGCACATCATCAGGAATTTTGAGTGGCCAGATTTAAGACGTTCCTCGAAGATCCGACTTGAAATAAAGCTGCTCAGAGACCCACGCGCCATTCCCCTCCACCGAGGACTGCATTAGGGGGCAGAGCAGGGGAGGGGTAGGGGTTGATGGTCTGGTAGGATGCTTGGGTGAGCAAGAGAATTGCATTAGAAGAGTAAATGAAAATAAAGGAGAATACCTGAGATAAAACAGAACAACTGATTCGAAAGGCAGCCGGTTTTCGTTCTATCTAACGTTACATCACGATAACAAACCAACTTATGACCCCATCAAACCAACTTATTACCCCACCAAACTAACTTATGACCCCACCAAACCAACTAATGATTAAATCAAACTGATTTATGACCCCACCAAACCAACTTATGACCCCAACATACCAACTTATGAGCCCAGCAAACCTAATTTATGACCCCACCAAACCAACTTATGGCCCCACCAAACCAACTTATGACCCGAACAAACTAACTCATGACCCCACCGAGTACCATCATCGTGAATGAACCGATAGATTTCCGATATCATCAGATCACTATCATCACTGCACAAAATAACCGCAGCCTGTCAAGGATCAAATATCAGTGTATAGAAGTTACCAAGCAGACGACAGTGACGCACGAGGCTCCACAGGTGCGGTCTAGTGGCGCCAGGATTCCTAGATTGCTGCTGCTTGCATACTCCAACAGGCCAGAGCTGCTACCCGTTCTCCCTCATATTCGATTCAGTTATATCTAGACACGACATCAATTTATACTCTCAGCAGCAGTTGGTCCAGGGTGTTTGGCGTCATCACACAAGACCCTACAGTGGTGTAGGGTATGTGGTGACACAGGAATACTATTAGTGGTGTTTGGTATCCCATTTAGTCATTTCTTTTCCTTCATTCGGTGGGTAGATTCCGTGAGGATCGCTGTCCTTGAACACTTTATGCACGCTTGGTATCCTATTTAACTCCCTTCCTTTCCTAACTTGGTGAGCATATTCTCTAAGGAGCACCGCCAACTAAAATACGTCTTAGGAGCTCTAGGTGTGCAATCTACGTGCTCTTCTCTTCTTCATTCGGGGAGTATTCCCGTTGCGGAGCACCGCTTCTTGAATTACGTTTTAAGAACGCTCAATGATCAATTAAAGGCTCATCTCCCCTTTATTTGCTGTATAATCTTGTAAGCGCCTCCTGAACACTTTAGTCCCTTTAAAGGAAACCTGAGGCAGGCTAGGAGTGCTGCCGACCAGCGAGGGCCGTAAAACAAGGCTAAACTGATCTCCCTCCACACCCTCCTCACACGACTCTGCACTGCCTCAGTCCACCCTGTTTCTTTCCCTGCCAATCTTTGCCTGATAATCGGACTCAGTATTTTAAACTGTAGCTAGATACAGTATTGGGCCAAGCATTACCATCAGATACGGCCAGGGCGGCGGATCAGACGAATATTTGACGGGCATGTGGTTTCTTTTCACCGTTCTTCATCATTAATATTCGAATAAAGATGGCCGGGATTTACGTCACGCTTCCGGGGGGAGAGGGGGTTATAATAAAGAGGCACGATTGAACCTTTGTAGAAATTTCCCCTCTATGTAACAGGTGTGTCATTCTTTTGTTCTCCATGTACCAGCTGTGCCATACTGCTGTCCTCTGCGTACCAGGTTTGTCCTACTGCTGCCCTCCACGTACCAGCTAAGTCCTACTTCTGTCCTCCATGTATCCGCTGTGCCATACTACTGTCCACCGCGTACTAGCTGTATCCTACTGCTGTCCTCCATGTACCAGCTGTGTCATACTGTTGTCCTCCATGTACCAGCTGTGTCATACTTCTGTTTTCCACGTACCAGCTGTGCCATACTGCTGTCCTCTGTGTACCAAGTATGCCATACTGCTGTCCTCCTTGTACCGGCTGTGTCATACTGCTGTCCTTCATGTTCCAGGCATGCCATAATTCAGCCCTCCATGTACCAGCTGTGTCTTACTGCTGTCCTCGATGTACCAGCTGTGTCATACTACTGTCCTCCGTGTACCAGGTATGCCATGCAGCTGTTCTCCATGTACCAGGTATGTCATACCTCTGTTCTACATGTACCAGAAGTGTCATATTGCTGTTCACCATGTACCAGGTATGCCATACAGTGTCCTCTATGTACCTGGTATGTCATACCTCTGTTCTACATGTACCAGCAGTGTCAAATTGCTGTTCACCATGTACCAGGTATGCCATACAGTGTCCTCTATGTACCTGGTATGTCATACAGTGTCCTCCGTGTACCTGGTATGTCATACAGTGTCCTCCGTGTACCTGGTATGTACCAGCTTTGTCATACTTCTGTTCTCCTTGTACCAGCTATGTCATACTTTTGTCCTCCACGAACCAGCTGAATACCCGTTCTGTCCTACATGTACCAGCTGTGTCACAGTTGTCCTCCACGTACCAGCTGTGTCACAGTTCTGTCCTCCACGTACCAGCTGTGTCACAGTTCTGTCCTCCATGTACCAGCTGTGTCACAGTTCTGTCCTCCACGTACCAGCTGTGTCACAGTTCTGTCCTCCACGTACCAGCTGTGTCACAGTTCTGTCCTCCATGTACCAGCTGTGTCACAGTTCTGTCCTCCATGTACCAGCTGTGTCATACTTCTGTCCTCCACGTACCAGCTGTGTCACAGTTCTGTCCTCCATGTACCAGCTGTGTCACAGTTCTGTCCTCCACGTACCAGCTGTGTCACAGTTCTGTCCTCCACGTACCAGCTGTGTCACAGTTCTGTCCTCCATGTACCAGCTGTGTCACAGTTCTGTCCTCCATGTACCAGCTTTGTCATTCATCTCTCAACATTCGTTGTTGTTTTCTCCATGTTGCAGACTATTCGATCAACTGTTTTATTTTCAACTGAAAAATCTCTGGCCTACATCGAATATGATAGAAGCTCTCAATTTCTTCACCCTTGTCAATGGAATACAAGTAAAGGTTGGGTGATGTCGCTAACTATGTTCGACGATGGTAAGCGTGTGAGCTTTGTTGTTGTTCCCTGTCTATTATAAGATGAGGTAAGAGTGGCACACGTTGCCTCAACAAAGTCTTCTATAGTATCAATTCATCGCGGTGAAAAGTTCAATTGCAAATTATTTTGAATTCAATTTAGTGTGGGCGCATTTCTTTGTATTTTCAACCATTTAGAAAACGTCAATTTCTGTAGAGCTCAGCATATTCCAAGCCAGAATCAATTCGACCAAAGCCCACCTCGTATGCCCGGGTCATTCGCCCGAGCTGCTCAAACGAATATTTGCGAATACATATTTGTCAGCATCCATCAAAGAGTGTCGAATTTGAACAGGGAAATATATTGTTGTTGGCGAGGGAGGAAAGTTAGGCTGTTAGGAGGGCCATGGTGGCAAAGGTCGGCAGTTTGGTTGGTGATAGGGCTTTGGTGGCAAGATGAAGCCGTGAGATTGGTGAGGGCTATGGTGGCAAGCGAGGGGCGTGAGGGTGATGCCAATGATATGGTAGCGAGAGAGGGCCATGTGATTAGTGAGAGGGCTGTGGTGACAAGGGAGGGCCGTGAGGGCAGTGTCAGGGCTACGGTGGCAATGGAGGATCGTGGTGTCGGAGTCATGGCTATGATAGCAAAGTAGGGAAGATGTGTTAAATACTGTCATTAAATTAATTTTTAAGAGTATTTCGTCCAACTTTTCCCCACACAACTCGAACAAAGTAATCTCAAAGATGTAATTAGTTGCTGTAACTTGCCAGTTATGGAGGGAACATGGGTAAGGAGGCTGTAAAGCAGCCGTCTACTTGACAAAACCCCCTGGTGTACGAAGGAAGACGGCTGCTGACGACGGGTTGAGAGAAAAAATGAACTCTAAGGCTGTTGCCTCACGATGCAATCGACAGCCAAGGGGTCAGCTATCTTGTGGTATTGCTTATACCTTCAGTGAAGTTTGCGGTACGCTCGATCGTGCTTCCTAACATGTTTTGATTGAGTACAGCGTTTTTAAATTGTTAAAATTGTTAAAATTGGTTTAACCGTTGCTAAGAAATGAACATCAAAACGTTATTTAAAGTGCCGCAGAAAAAAACGCCCCATTTTATGAAAATGATCACTAAATAGCCAAGAAAATATGACTGCGAATTAAAGGTCTTTATTTTCAAAATTTATTGAAGCAGCAGAATTACACCCTTCTGCTACTAATTTACATAAAAAAAGTCCTAGAAATCCTGCATGAGCAAGCTAGGATAAGCAATATATTATATAGCTGCACAATAAAGTCATAGAAATCCTGAGCACACTAGGAGATGTGATATGGCCAGTCAATAAAAAACACAGAGTTCACTCAGCTGCATGTATACTCTTAAAAATGACTGCTTTAGTAATGTCACTGCTCCACGGTACATTGTTGACTATGTAGCAATCCTGATGTGCTCGAAACCAATCTCTTCTCGCCACGTTGTTCCCTGCATGCCTCCACTCGCTACTGAAGCGCCGTCGTCACGGGCGGCAGAACAAGGCTCGTGAGAGGAGCAGAGACGTATTTATTGCTCAAACAAAATACCGGCGGGTGTTTTGTATCCACGGACATGACGCTTTCAGTAGGGCTTCAAGTGCCGGACATAGATTGTGAGATGACCTGAGATACTGATGGATGGTGAGGAGAGGTGTCGATGAATGTTGAGGAGAGGTGTCGATGAATGTTGAGGAGAGGTGTCAATGAATGTTGAGGAGAGGTGTTGATGAACGTTGAGTAGAGGTGTTGAAGAATGGTGAGTAAAGCTGTTGATGAATGGTGAGGAAAGGTGTTGATGAATGGTGAAAAGAGGTGTTGATAGAATTGGCACATGTTGAGGAAGGGTGTGTTGTCATTGAAAAATCATTAAAAAAGGTATTGTTGCTATTGGCCAATGTTGAGGAAGGGTATGTTGTCATCGACAAACCCTTTAAAAGGGTATTGTTGTTATTGACAAATGTTGAGGAAGGGTATGTTGTCATTGACAAATCTTTAAAAAGGGTATCGCTGTTATTGACAAATGTTGAGGAAGGGTATGTTGTCATTGACAAATCGTAAGAAAATGTATTGTTATTGACAAACGTTGAGGAAGGGTATGTCGTCATTGACAAATCTTAAGAAAGGGTAATGCTGTTATCAACAAATGTTGAGAAACGGGATGTCGTCATTGACAAATCTAAAGGAAGGGTATTGTTGTTATTGACAAATGTTAAGAAAGGGTGTTGTTGTTATTGACATACCCTAAGAAAAGGGTGTTGTTGATAATGACAAATGTTGAGAAATGGTATTGTTGTTATTGACAAATATTGAGAATGGGTATTGTTGTTATTGACAAATCTGAAGAAAGGGTATTGTTGTTATTGAAAAATCTTGAGGAAAGGTATTGCTGTTATTGAAAAATGCTGGGAAGGGTTTTGTTGTTATTGATGAATGTTGAGGAAGGATGCTGTTGTTGTTGACAAACCAGAAATTTTGTAGTTGTTGGGCGTGAATTATGTGAGCATAACTGTCTTTAACGCGCTTAGGATGCTATGGTCGTCCCGAATGTTATACAGCAAGGAATAAACTTTGAAAACATGATTTTGATGCGATAATAATTTTACTCCTCTAATGGCTTGTGGTCTGTTTAATTTTATTTGTCACACAGGTTTCATAATCCATTCAAATATTCCCTCTGCTAATAACATCATCTTCACATAACGCGCTCCGATTCAGGAAGAAACAAGTATGGTTTGCTGATAGGCATTTGATAAAAAGATAAATGATAACTGGCGGAAGGGTTCGTTTGTCTAACAAACAAGTTTTGTCATATCTTTATCCATAAATATAAGAAGAATAACAAGAGGCTTTCTACCGAGGATTGGTAAGACTAGCAGTGGATCAATATCGATTTTCCGTCTCCTGTTATCAGTTAATATAAAATAATAACTAATCTGTTGCATTTTTTATCAGTGGCTGTTAACTTGGACTCTGCTTTTCCGATCTTTACTATATACGCTGCTCCAAAAGCTTCAAGCATATCTAGGCTATCAATATGAGTACACTTCTTCACTTTTGTTCTTTGCATTTTTTATTGTCCAAGAATTGTAAACGTATTTAGCTATAAATGTTGCGAATTTCAATGGTGACAGCAATAGGCGATCACAGCGGCAGCGACAATTATAACTGTTGCTCAAAGCCACCCTGACCAAATCGACCCTAACGCTTCACGGCTTTTATAACCGTCGTGCAAAAAAAAACTTTACGAGTGAGTAGATCATACAGGTACGGACACGCAGATATGATGGCCGCCCTGACGTGCTCATGAACCATGGTTAGGTTGTTTCACAGACATGATGGCCATCCTGACGTGCTCATGAACCATGGTTAGGTTGCTTCACAGACATGATGGCCATCCTGACATGCTTATGAACCATGGTTAGGTGGCTACATTGATGGACGATGGTATGGCAACCATGAGATCGAGCCAGCTGGACGAAGTCCATCAAATTAAGCAGATTCAATGTAGTACATAGTACAGCGACGGATTGCCACTTACTCGCAACCAACGACCTTACTATACTGTCAGGCGATGCGGCTTGGTGCCGTCCACTGCCTGTTCTGTACAAGTCCCAGCAAGTGTCTCCACTGTCGGAAGCTTACCTAAGGGTAATGTCTACCCAGCGGACAGCTTGTCTATCAGCTGAGAAGTTACACTACTGCCTTTCTCCAGCTTGGTAATTACTTTGACTGCTTGTAGGAGTGTTCCAAAATGTCACAGGCGAACATTCACTCATTCTAAAGATCACATTTACCATACTTCCCTGAAACGTAAAAAAATGAGTGTTCCAGGATTCTGCTTCTTCATGAGGCCTACTCTGAGGAGATCTTACTGCGTTCTATAGGGCTCTTCTCGAAGTTTCGAAGTCCCTAAAAGTTTAGGTGTCAAGAAGCGTGTTGAACTCGACGCAGCAAGAGAGCACTAAAGGAGGTTTCTGTGACAATGGGCTGGGACCGAACAGAAGAGTTTCAAACGCAGCCGTTCAGGTGCTCAGGCAAGACTTTGATTACAAGAGCTATGGGTAGACTTCCAGAGGCTAAATTTGTTCAAGTTTCCTTTTGTTGTGACAATTGAAAAATAGTGAGAAGTTACAAACATGAAAAAGTAGTTAGTTTGTACAGGGTTTGCTCATTGTTTTGAATAGGGCAGAACTTCAGACCTATTTACTAGGCGAATACGAGTACGACGTGTAAAAACTACATACCTGGTCGCGAAGCAGCTAGGTTCAAAAACAGAGGGTGACTCGTGCATAGACATCTCAAATTCGTGAAATGAGTCTAAATTTACGAAGAAGAAATACAATTTTAAAAATGTAATTTTACATGCTTGTGTAATCCTGGTAGGAAAAATCTTGGATTTTTCGTCTGTTTTTTTAAGGAGTTCAAACGGGCTACACACTTACAGGGATTACTTTGCAAGATTTGTCGTTTATTCTAGTGTACCCGTATACTCGGGTACACGCTAGCCGACAATATTTGTCAGTGTTCTGCTACACTATTTAGTAGAAACAACGTATACAGTGTATTTCTTTGGTGATCAGTTTTGTACACAGGCCAAACAGTTTGTGAGAGGAAAGGTGACCCGGCAATATTTGTACACAAAATATGATTGATTTGCATTCACACACCTGGACAAAAATACGGTGCAATATACATCTTCAGAATCCGATGAAGCTCAGACTCATCAGCTTCAATGCCAACCTCACCGACTTATTTTCTGTTGAAAAACTTAGCGTTACGCGATCCATGTGAACAAATCCCCTCGAATCTTAATTTGCCGGTTTTAACAGCCAGTAACCCTTACTGTACAGAGAGTGGCGTTGAATTCATGTTCCCAGACAATACCCTGCAGTCTGACCTGATCCCATCCTTTTTGTCATCGTCGAACCACGTAAAATGCATTTAACTGAACCTCAATAGACTACCGGTCAAACAAGGAAATGAGGAAGAGCACAGTGTAGGGAGGGTGGCCATAACGCCTGGCGGACGCTGTTACAGGAGCGTCGGCAGATGGACAGTAACACTGTTATGGTGGGCTACGAACTGCGCGTGTGTGAGCTGTCAGCTCTATATTGGAGGAGGCGGTAATGTGGCATGTTCATGATTTTAACATCTCAATTGACGTTACTTGACGAGGAAGTTGAACTAGACGCATACCCTCCTATGGTACAGCGAGTATCACCGTAATTCGAATTAAACGCCGACCCCTCCCACGGTGCAGCGGGGATCACCGTAATTGCATGCAAGGTGAAGCGCTTGTCGATGCATGCGCCAGCCTTGGTTGGACATGATGCCATCAGGCTGTAGATGCTTTAATTCCTTCATGGTGTAGTGGGTGTCCAGCCTTGGTTGGACATGGTGCCATCAGGCTGTAGATGCTTTCATTCCTTCATGGTGTAGTGGGTGTCCAGCCTTGGTTGGACATGGTGCCATCAGGCTGTAGATGCTTTAATTCCTTCATGGTGTAGTGGGTGTCCAGCCTTGGTTGGGCATGATGCCATCAGGCTGTAGATGATTTAATTACTTCATGGTGTAGTGGGTGTCCAGCCTTGGTTGGGCATGATGCCATCAGGCTGTAGATGCTTTAATTACTTCATGGTGTAGTGGGTGTCCAGCCTTGGTTAGACATGATGCCATCAGGCTGTAGATGCTTTAATTCCTTCATGGTGTAGTGGGTGTCCAGCCTTGGTTGGACATGGTGCCATCAGGCTGTA
>SDVV010036349.1:0-10958 GCA_016164225.1 Gammarus roeselii
AACAACTGAAACAACTAAAAACACCTAGAACATCTATAACACCTAAAACAAATAAAACACCTTGAAAAACTATAACACCTACAACAACAAAAACACCTGAAGTAACTAAAACACCTAAAACGACTAAATCACCTGAAACACCTAAAACACCTACAACAACTAAAGCACATAAAACAACTAAAACACCTAAAACAACTATAACACCTGAAACACCTACAACGCCTAGAACACCTAGAACATATAAAACACCTAAAACTCCTACAGCACATCAAAAACTGAAACACCTTTATCAGGAAAACACACCTAGAAACACATAAAACACCTAAACATCTACAAACAACTAACCACCTGAAACAACTAAACACCTAAAACAACTAAAACTACTAAAACTACTAAACACCAATATCAACTAAACACCTAAAACACCTAAGCACCTAAAACAACTAAACACCTATAACAACTATAACACCTATAACAACTAAAACATCTAAAACAACTATAACACCTTAAACAATTAAAATACATACAACAACTATAACAACTAGAACAACTAAAACAACTAAAACAACTAAAACTACTGAACATCTATATCAACTAAACACCTAAAACACCTAAGCACCTAAAACAACTGAACACCTATAACAACTATAATACCTATAGCAACTAAAACATCTAAAACTATAACACCTTAAACAATTAAAATACATACAACAACTATAACAACTAGAACAACTAAAACAACTAAAACAACTAAACAACTAAACAACTAAACAACTAACACACCTGAAACAACTACAAACAACTAAACAACTAAAACAACTATAACACCTAAAACACCTTTAACAACTTAAACACCTAAAACAACTATAACATCTAAAACAACTAAAACACCTATAGCAACTAAACACATATAACTCCTAAAATTCATATAACAACTAAAACACTTATAACAACTAAAACACCTCAAACAACTGAAACACCTAAACAACTAAAATACCTAAAACAACTAAAACACCTATAACAACTAATACCTAAAACAACTAAAACAACTTAAACAACTAAAACACCTATATCAACTAATCACCTAAGACAACTATAACACCTAAAACAACTGAAACTTCTAAAACAACTTGAACACCTACAACAACTAAAATACCTATAACAACTAAAACACCTAAAACCACTAAAACACCTATAACAACTAAAACATCTGAACAAATAGAACACCTAAATCAACTCAAACACCTAAAACACCTAAACACCTATAACAACTATAACACCTAAAACAACTAAGACAACTAAAACAACTACAACAACTATAACACATAAAACAACTAAAACAACTGCAACAACTAAAACAACTACAACAACTAAAACAATTAGAACCTCTAAAACACCTAGAAACAACTAGATCACCTTAAACAACAAGAACAACTAAAACAACTAGAACAACTAAAACAACTATAACACCTAGAACACCTACAACACCTATAACATCTAATACACCTAAAAGGACTAAAACAACTATAACAACTGAAACAACTATAACAACTGAAACAACTACAACAACTAAAACAACCATAACAACTAAAACAACTAAAACAATTATAACAACTAAAATACCTGTAACAACGAAAAACAACTACAACAACTAAAACAACTTTAACAACTAAAACAACTATATCAACTTAAACAACCGAAACAACTATAACAACTATAACAACTAAAACAACTAAATCAACTAAAACAACTGAAACAACTATAACAACTAAAACACCTACAACAGCTATAACACCTAAACAACTAAAACACCTACAACAACAAGAACACCTGAAACAACTTAAAAACCTAAACCAACTATAACACCTAAAAACACCTACAAGAACTTGAACACCTAAAATACATATAACGCCTAAAACTCCTAAAACACATCAAACAACTACAACACGGAAAAAAAACTGTAACACCAATAACAACTAAAACACCTAAAACAACTGAAACACCCTTAACAACTAAACACCTAAAACAATAACAACACCTAGAACAACTAAAACACCGAAATCAACTATAACACCTATAACACCTACAACACCTAAAACAACTTAACACCTATTACAACTATAACACCTAAAACACCTTTAACACCTTAAACAACTAGAACACCTGAAACACATATAACACCTAAAGAAACATAAGACAAATAAAACACCTCTAACAACTATAACACATTAAACGACTAAAACACCTATAACTACTAAAACACCTAAAACAATTATAACAACTAAACCAACTAAAACAACTAAACACCTAAAACAACTATAAAACCTAGAACACCTATGACACCTATAACAACTAATACACCTAAAACAACTAGAACACCTATAACAACCAGAACACCTATAACAACTAAAACACCTAGAAATACTATAACACCTATAACAACTTAAACACCTATCACAACTGAACCAACTAGAACAACTAAAACAACAATAACAACTAAAACAACTAAAACAACTAAAACACCTAAAACAACTAACACCTAAAACAACTAAAACACCTAAACAACTATAACACCTAAAACAACTTAAACACCTTAACAACTAAAACACGTGAAACACCTAAAACACCTATAACCCCTTATACACCTAAAACGCCTAGAACACTTTAAACACCTATAACACCTATAAAACATAAAACAACTAGAACACCTATAACATCTAAAACACCTTGAACAACTAAAACACCTATAACAACAACAACACCTAAAACAAATAAAACACATACAACAACTAAAATACCTAAAACAACTAAAACAACTAAAACACCTAAACAACTAAAACACCTAAAATAACTAAAAAACCTAAGACAACTGAAACGACTAAGACAACTGCAGCAACTGAAACAACTTAAACAACTAAAACAACTAAAACAACTAAACAACTAAAACAACTATAACACCTATAAATGACTATAACAACTAAACAACTAAAACACCTATAACAACTAAACACCTTAAACAACTTAAACACCTAAACAACTATAACACCTAAAACAACTAGAACACCTAAAACAACTGAAATACCTAAACAACTAAAACAACTAGAACAACGAAAACACCTATAACAACTAAACACATAAAACAACTATAACACCTAACACAACTGCAACACCTAAAACAAATAGATAACCTACAACAATTAAATTACCTAAAACACCTGTAACAACTAAAACAACCATAACACCTAGAACAACTAAACACCTCCAACAACTATAACACCTAGAAACAACTAAAACACCTAAACAACTATTTCACCTAAACACCTTCAACAATTATAACACATAAAACACCTAAAACTTCTATAACACATCAAACAACTAGAACACAGAAACAAACCAACAAATTAAAAAACACCTAAAACACCTATAACAACTAAAACACCTACAACAACTAAAACACATAAAACAACTATAACACATTTAACAACTAAAACACCTGAACAACTAGAACACCTATATCGACTAGAACACCTAAACACCTCGATCACCTAGAACAACCAAACACCTATAACAACTATAACACCTAAGCAACTAAGACAACTATAACAACTACAACAACTATAAGACATAAAACAACTAAAACAACTACAACAACTAAAATAACTACAACAACTAAAACAACTAGAACCTCTAAAACACCTGAAAACAACTAGAACACCTTACAAAACTAGAACAACTAAAACAACTAAAACAACTATAACAACTAAATCAACTAAAACAACTACAACACCTAAAACAACTATAACATCTAAACAACTAAAACACCTACAACACCTATGACACCTAAAATACCTGAAACGACTATAACACCTATAACAACTAGAACACCTTAAACAACTAAAACACCAAAACAACTAGAACACCTAAAAAACCTAAAACATCTACTAACCTACTAACTAAGATGACTATGACAACTACATCAACTGAAACAACTAAAACAACTAAAACGACTATAACAACTAACAACAAAAACATCTAAAACACCTAAAAATGACTATAACAACTTGAACAACTAAAACACCCAAACAACTAAACAACTAAAACAACTATAACAACTTTAAGAACTAAAACACACGAAACAACAAAAACAACTAAACAAACGAAAACCACTCAGCAACAATAACAACTATAACAACTAAAACAACTATAACAACTATAACAACTAAAACGACTAATACAACAAAACTAACTATAACAACTAAAACAACTACAACAACTGAAACAACTATAACAACTTAAACAACTAAAAAAAACTAGAGCACCTAGAAACGTCTACAACAACTGAAACAACTAAAACACATAAAATAACTACAACAACTACAACAACTAGGAAAACTAAAACAACTATTACAACTAAAACACCTAAAACAACGAAAACAACTAGAACAACTGAAACAACTAAACAACTAAAACAACTAAAACAACTAATACAACTAAAACAACTCTAACGACTAAAACAACTGAAACACCTTGAACAACTATAACAACTACAACAACTAAAACACCTAGAACAACTAAAACACCTAAAAACAACTATAACACCTAGACACCTATAACACCTATAACACCCATAACACCTAAAACACCTAAAATACATATAACACCTACAACTCCTATAACACATCAAACAACTGACACACATATAACAAAAACACACACCTAAAAAACACTTCAAACACCTATAACAACTTAAACACATAAAACAACTATAACACCAAACAACTAAAACAACCTAAAACAACTAAAACACCTATAACAACTAAAACAACTATAACACACAGAACAACTAGAACAACTAAAACAACTAAAATAACTAAAACAACTAAAACAACTAAAAACCTATAACAAATAGAACACATAGAACACCTAAAACACCTATAACAACTAAACACCTAAACAACTAAAACACCTATGACAACTAAAACACCTATAACAACTAAACACCTATAACATCTAAACTCATATAACAACTAAAACACCTATAACAACTAAACACCTTAAACAACTAAAACACCTAAACAACTAAAACACCTAAAACAACTTGAACACCTAAAACAACTAAAATACCTAAACAACTAAAACAACTAAAACAATGAAAACACCTATAACAACTAAAAGCATAGAACAACTATAACACCTAAAACAACTGCAACACCTAAAACAAATAGAAAACCTACAACAATTAAATTACCTAAAACACCTAAAACAACTAAAACACCTCCAACAACTATAACACCTAGAAAAAATTAAAACATCCAAACAACTATTTCACCTAAACACCTAAAACACCTTAAACAATTATAACACATTAAACACCTATAACTCCTAGAACACATCAAACAACTAGAACACAGAAACAAAACAAAAAACTAAAAAACACATATAACACCTATAACAACTAAATACCTACAACAACTAAAACACATAAAACAACTATAACACATATAACAACTAAAACACCTGAACAACTAGAACACCTAAATCAACTAGAACACCTAAAACACCTAGATCACCTGAAACAACTAAACACCTATAACAACGATAACACCTAAAACAACTAAGACAACTAAAACAACTACAACAACTATAAAACATAAAACAACTAAAACAACTACAACAACTAAAACAACTACAACAACTAAAACAACTAGAACCTCTAAAACACCTAAAAACAACTAGAACACATTACACAACTAGAACAACTAAAACAACTAAATAACTATAACAACTAAATCAACTAAAACAACCCCAACACCTAAAAGAACTATAACATCTAAACAACTAAAACACCCACAACACCTATAACACCTGAAAACCCTGAAATGACTATAACACCTATAACAACTAGAACACCTTAAACAACTAAAACACCAAACAACTAGAACACCTAAAACAACTAAAACACCTATTAACCTACCAACTAAGATGACTAAGACAACTACAACAACTGAAACAACTAAAACATCTAAAACGACACTAACAACTAAAACAACGAAAACATCCAAACACCTAGAAACGACTATAACAACTAAAACAACTAAAACACCCGAACAACTAAAACAACTAAAACAACTATAACAACTTCAACAACTAAAACACACGGAACAACTACAACAACTAAAACAACGAAAACAGCTAAAACAACTATAACAACTAAAACAACTAAAACAACTATAACAACTATAACAACAAAAACAACTAATACAACAAAAATAACTATAACAACTGAAACAACTACAACAACTGAAACAACTAGAACAACTTAAACAACTAAAAAAACTAGAGCACATAGAAACGTCTATAACAACTAAAAACAACTAAAACACCTAAAACAACTACAAAAACTACAACAACTAGAACAAATAGAACAACTAAAACCACTATTACAACTAAAACACCTAAACAACGAAAACAACTATAACAACTAAAACAACTAAAACAACTAAAACAACTACAACAACTAAAACCACTAAAACAACTAAAACAACTAAAACAACTAAAACAACTATAACAAATAAAACAACTAAAGCAACTAAAACAACTGAAACAACTACAAACACCTAAAATAACTAAACACCTATAACAAATAAAACACCTTAAAAAACTATAACACCTACAACAACAAAAACACCTGAAGTAAGTATAACACCTAAAACAACTAAATCACCTGGAACACCTAAAACACCTACAACAACTAAAACACATAAAACAACTAAAACACCTAAAAACAACTATAACACCTGAAACACCTACAACGCCTATAACACCTAGAGCACATAAAACACCTAAAACTCCTACAGCACATCAAAAACTGAAACACCTTTAACAGGGAAACACACCTAGAAACACATTAAACACCTAAACATCTACAAACAACTAACCACCTGAAACAACTAAACACCTGAAACAACTAAAACACCTAAAACAACTAAACACCTATATCAACTAAACACCTAAAACACCAAAGCACCTAAAACAACTAAACACCTATAACAACTATAACACCTATTACAACTAAAACACCTAAAACAACTATAACACCTTAAACAACTAAAATACATACAACAACTATAACAACTAGAACAACTAAAACAACTGAAACAACTAAAACGACTATATTAACAATAACAACTGATTACAAAAACAACTCAAACAACTAAAACAACTAAACAACTTTAACAACTAACACACCTGAAACAACTAGAAACAACTAAACAACTAAAACAACTATAACAACTAAAACAACTGAAACAACGTAAACAACTAGAACAACTATAACAACTATATCAACTAAAACAACTAATACAAAAAAAAAACTAAAACAACTAAACAACTACAACAACTGAAACAACTAAAAATAACTAAAAAAAAATAGAACACCTAAAAACGTCTACAACAACTAAAACAACTATAACACCTAAAACACCTTTAACAACTTAAACACCTAAAACAACAATAACATCTAAAACAACTAAAACACCTATAGCAACTAAACACATATAACACCTAAAATTCATATAACAACTAAAACACCTATAACAACTAAAACACCTCAAACAACTGAAACACCTAAACAACTAAAACACCTAAAACAACTAGAACACCTATAACAACTAAATACCTAAAACAACTAAAACAACTTAATCAACTAAACACCTATAACAACTAATCACCTAAAACAACTAAAACACCTAAAACAACTGAAACTTCTAAAGCAACTTGAACACCTACAAGAACTAAAATACCTATAACAACTAAAACACCTACAACAACTAAAACACCTATAACAACTAAAACACCTGAACAAATAGAACACCTAAATCAACTAAAACACCTAAAACACCTAAACACCTATAACAGCTAAACCCCTATAACAACTATAACACCTAAAACAACTAAGACAACTATAACAACTACAACAACTATAACACATAAAACAACTAAAACAACTGCAACAACTAAAACAACTACAACAACTAAAACAATTAAAACCTCTACAACACCTAGAAACAACTAGAACACCTTAAACAACAAGAACAACTATAAGAACTAGAACAACTAAAACAACTATAACACCTAGAACACCTACAACACCTATAACAACTACAACACATATAAGAACTAAAACAACTATAACAACTGAAACAACTATAACTACTGAAACAACAACAACATCTAAAACAATCATAACAACTAAAACAACTATAACAACTAAATACCTATAACAACGAAAAACCACTACAACAACTAAAACAACTTTGACAACTAAAACAACTATAACAACTTAAACAACTGAAACAATTATAACAACTATAACAACTAAAACAACTAAATCAACTAAAACAACTGAAACAACTACAACAACTAAAACACCTATAACAACTATAACACCTAAACAACTAAAACACCTACAACAACTAGAACACCTAAAAACAACTGAAAAACCTAAACCAACTATAACACCTAAAAACACCTACAAGAACTTGAACACCTAAAATACATATAACGCCTAAAACTCCTAAAACACATCAAACAACTACAACACACACAAAAAAAATATAACACCAATAACAACTAAAACACCTAAAACAACTAAAACACCTTTAACACCTTAAACACCTAGAACACCTAAAACACATATAACACCTAAAGAAACATAAAACAAATAAAACACCTATAACAACTAAAACACATTAAACGACTATAACACCTATAACTACTAAAACACCTAAAACAACAATAACAACTAAAACAACTAAACAACTAAACACCTAAAACAACTATAAAACCTAGAACACCTATAACACCTATAACAACTAAAACACCTGAAACAACTATAACACCTATAACAACCAGAACACCTATAACAACTAAAACACCTAGAAATACTATAACACCTAGAACGACTAAAACACCTATAACAACTGAACCAACTATAACAACTAAAACAACTAAAACAACTAAAACAACTAAAACAACTAAAACAACTAAAACACCTAAGACAATTAACACCTAAAACAACTAAAACACCTAGACAACTAAAACACCTAAAACAACTTAAAAACCTTAACAACTAAAACACGTTAAACACCTAAAACACCTATAACACCTTATACACCTAAAACGCCTAGAACACTTTGAACACCTATAACACCTAAAAAACATAAAACAACTAGAACACCTATAACATCTAAAACACCTTGAACAACTAAAACACCTATAACAACAACAACACCTAAAACAAATAGAACACATACAACAACTATAATACCTAAAACAACTAAAACAACTAAAACACATAAACAACTAAAACACCTAAAACAACTAAAAAACCTAAAACAACCGAAACGACTAAGACAACTACAGCAACTGAAACAACTAAAACAACTAAAACAACTAAACAACTAAAACAAATATAACACCTATAAATGACTATAACAACTAAACAACTAAAACACCTATAACAAATTGAACATCAAAACAACTATAACAACTAAAACAACTAAAACAACTAAAACAACTAAAACAACTATAACACCTACAACAACTCAAACCCCTACAACAACTAGAACAACTAAAAAATCTAAAACAACTATAACAAATAAAGCAACTAAAACAACCACAACACCTAAAACAACTATAACAGCTAAACAACTAAAACACCTACAACACCTAAAAACCTAAAATACCTGAAACGACTATAACACCTATAACAACTAGAACACCTTAAACAACTAAAACACCAGAACAACTAGAACACCTAAAATAACTAAAACACCTACTAACCTACTAACTAAGATGACTAAGACAACTACAACAACTGAAAAAACTAAAACAACTAAAACGACTATAACAACTAAAACAACGGAAACATCTAAAACACCTAGAAACGACTATAACAACTAAAACAACTAAAACACCCAAACAACTAAAACAACGAAAACAACTCAGCAACTATTACAACTATGACAACTAAAACAACTAAAACAACTATAACAACTATAACAACTAAAACTACTAATACAACAAAACTAACTATAACAACTAAAACAACTACAACAACTGAAATAACTAAAACAACTTAAACAACTAAAAAAACTAGAGCACCTACTGTAGAAACGTCTACAACAACTAAAACAACTACAACACCTAAAACAACTACAAGAACTACAACAACTATGACAACTAAAACAACTATTACAACTGAAACAC
This sequence comes from Gammarus roeselii, assembly GCA_016164225.1. Lineage (NCBI taxonomy): Eukaryota > Metazoa > Arthropoda > Malacostraca > Amphipoda > Gammaridae > Gammarus > Gammarus roeselii. The sequence goes on from SDVV010036349.1 coordinate 10,270, forward strand.
CTAAAACAACGTAAACATCTATAACAACAAAAAACAACTAAACAACTAAAATAACTAATACAACTAATACAACTAAAACAACTACAACAACTAAAACAACTAAAACAACTAAAAACAACTAAAACAACTGGAACAACTGAAAACACCTAAAACAACTAAAACGCATACAACAACTAAAACACCTAGAACAACTATAACACCTACAACAACAAAAACACCTGAAGTAACTAAAACACCTAAAACAACTAGAACACCCAAACAACTAAAACACCTAAGAAACAACTAAAACACCTGGAACGCCTAAAACACCTACAACAACTAAAACACATAAAACAACTAAACACCTAAACAACTATAACACCTGAAACACCTACAACGCCTATAGCACCTAGAACACAATGTGACTAAAGGTACTCTCAAATGTTACTATGTGAACGCTAGAAGTCTCAGAGACAAAATCGAAGAACTAGGTATCCTTGCAATGAATGAAAGTATCGACATAATAGCAATCACAGAATCGTGGATGAAATTGAGCACCAAACATTATTTAGGCGAATTTACTCTTCCCGGTTACTCACTATTTCACAAAGACAGACAAGGCCGAGAGGGCGGAGGAGTGCTGTTTCTCGTGAAAAACACTCTGCAAATATTAGAAGTCACCATTCCAAACAACACGCACGACATAGTAT
>SDVV010036350.1:0-10958 GCA_016164225.1 Gammarus roeselii
AGAGGCAAGCTGTTGCGATCTTACGGAGTTAGGCCGTAGCATTTGAAGCAAGATGTTGCGATCTTACGGAGTTAGGCCGTAGCATTTGAAGCAAGATGTTGCGATCTTACGGAGTTAGGCCGTTGTGAGACCGCTGCATGAGAGGCAAGCTGTTGCGATCTTACGGAGTTAGGCCGTAGCATTAGAAGCAAGCTGTTGCGATCTTACGGAGTTAGGCCGTAGCATTAGAGGTAAGCTGTTGCGATCTTATGGAGTTAGGCCGTAGCATTAGAAGCAAGCTGTTGCGATCTTACGGAGTTTGGCCGGTGCGAGGCCGCTGCATGAGAGGCAAGCTGTTGCGATCTTACGGAGTTAAGTCGTAGCATTAGAAGCAAGCTGTTGTGACCTTACGGAGTTAGGCCGTAGCATTAGAGGCAAGCTGTTGCGATCTTATGGAGTTAGGCCGTAGCATTAGAAGCAAGCTGTTGCGATCTTACGGAGTTTGGCCGTTGCGAGGCCGCTGCATGAGAGGCAAGCTGTTGCGACCTTACGGAGTTAGGCCGTAGCATTAGAGCAAGCTGTTGCGATCTTACGGAGTTAAGCCGTAGCATTAGAGGCAAGCTGTTGCGATCTTACGGAGTTAGGCCGTAGCATTAGAGGCAAGCTGTTGCGATCTTACGGAGTTAGGCCGTTGCAAGGCCGCTGCGTGACAGGCAAGCTGTTGCGATCTTACGGAATTCAAGGGCCCATAAAGGGAGTTGGATGCGGCAGAAGTGCTCTTTACTTCGAGGAGCTATCTCACCTACATTCCGGATGATATGGTAATAGGCATCCATTTGGTAAGTAACAAATGATACTCAGCGAAGACGGTAAAAGAAAGCGTCGTCTTTTGTTTGACAACGGGGAATTGTGATGCATCTGGCAACCGGCATTCTTCGAAAGGTTGTGTAGAGAAAACAGTTTTGTTTCTCTGCTAAACTTTTAGGGGGGAGGGGCAGGTGCCATTTGTGAGAGATTGGATGAAAATGTTTGCTAGATGTTCGGCAATTTCGTTCTTAGTCTCTTGCAGTATTCTAGGATGAACTTGGTCTGGACCAGGAGATTTTGTAACTTTCAATTTTTCTATGTATTTTAAAAACTTCGTCAGGGTAAAAGTTCACTGTGCTGAGGGCTTCGATTTGTCTTTGCGCTATGATATCCTCAGAATTAGGAATATCCGCATTCTCTAACGTAAATACAGAAGAGAAAAATTGGTTAAGCAAGACACTCATTTTGGTGTCGTCAGTTTCTAGCTCACCAATATTATTTTCAAGGGGGCCAACTATAGATATTGATTTTTTTTTGCTCGATATATAACTGAAAAATTGTTTCGGATTAGTTTTGGCGTTGGCCGCAATTTCATTTTCGTAATCTTTTTTCTTTCGTTTGTGGACCGTCTTAAAAATCCGTCTGCTGATTTTGTATTCATTTTTTTGCAGCATCGTTGTGTGGGGCTTCTGTTTATTCGAGTGCTTTGCTTTCTCATGCGACTGAAGGTGCTGCAATTCACCTATTCAGTGCACTCAAAAAATTACTTAGCCATTGATTGACATCTTGACCGAGGGTGATATTTGCTGACGCCACTGCCTCTTAAGTTATCAAAGTTAGCTAATCTATAGTTAGGGACTTTTTCGCAGATAATTGCCGTTTTCAACTCGAGCTCAATCATAAAACGTATACATTGTGGTCGCCATTTCTGAGGAGTTTGCCCACTTCGACGTTCGTGACATGAAAGTCGCTTGCACTAAATATAAGATCAAGAATATTGCTACCTCTTGTAGGTGTCGTTACTATTTGGGTCATAAACTTATCGTCAGCAAAATTAATCAGGCGTTGACCAGTGGCCGTATGTTCATCTGTTTCCCAATCGATGTCAGGAATATTGAAGTCTCCAAGTACTATACTGTTTTGTGTTCTGACCACTTCGGCGAGGGTGTTGTAGAGATCGATATCATCTGCAACCTTGCTTTTAGGGGGGCGATAGACGAGAGTGATTTGACATTTTATTTGTTTACCGACTACTTGATTTGAAACTATGTCGTTTCTGATGCTTGAATTAGATACTTCTATTATTTGTGGAATATTTTTTACGAAATACAATACTTCTCCACCTTCACGGCCTAGTCTATCTTTGTGAATTAGGGAAAAACCCGAGAGAGTGAATTCGACCAGATAATTTCTAGTGCTTGATTTCATCTACGATTCTGTGATGGCTATTATGTCGATCTCATCGTTAATTGCGAGGATTCCCAATTCGTCGATTTTGTCTCGGAGACTTCCAGCGTTTACGTAGTAACATTTGAGAGTATTTTGGCTCAGAATCCTGCCAGAAACTTTTCGGTCGTGGTCGGGGGCTGCTATGTTACTTCGATGGACTTTTTTGTTAGTCGTGAATCCATTTGCGTTGGCTGTTCCTCTATCGTTAGCGCAAGGTCCGTGATAGCTACCTGCTCGGGCGGCGGCCGTTGACTCATTCTGTTGGGCAGTAGTGGCGGAGTCTTGTGTTGGGCGTCGAGAATGTTTTTCGATTTAATTTCGGTGACGAGGCCAGCACCGATATTCTGAAGGATGCTTTCGAGGGTATCAAACTCAGACGTGTTTATGCGTTCCTTGTCGGCGATTCTATCGAATTCATAGTTTTTGAGGTTGATCATCGTTTCCCAATGGTCCGAGAATGAGATTTGTTGTGTTTTGCAGAACGTTGCTATGCGATTGTTTAGAAATATTATCTTGCTCAATTTGTATCTACGTTGGTTTGGATGGGGTAGGATGCCAGTGACATGGACGTTGGCGTGCGATCGTTTGACGTTTGTTATCATGGATTTATACCTTACCCATGTTTCTTCCATCTGCACCTCCACGTCTTTTACCCCGACTTGTAGTATGATTGGTTTAGAAGAAGGTATTTTTTTCTTTTTGATTATTCCTTCAATATCGTCGATTTTCAAGCCTAGATTACCGAGTATTTTTAGTTGAAATTTCTTTCCGCTGATTTGGTTTGATGAAGGTGACATTGTAATCGCCAAACACAATAATTTCCTCTGTGTTTTGAGAGTAGATTTCATCGGGCAGTACACCGAAGCGGTTGCTTGTATCATTTCGGGTGTGGCAGGACTGTCGCCCGACATGTGATGCTTTGCCACTGACTGCCTGCCGCCTGTTTACTACAGTTGTGTAGTGTCTCAGCAATGTTGACCTTTTTTTCTATCGATTTGATACGGTCATTGGTCTCTGAGTCTATAGCTGTAAGTTTCTCTGCCAATTCTGAGTCTAAGTGCACTTGGAGTTCATTTACCCGATGCAGGATAGTTTTAGCAATTTATTTTGTTGCTTCTATTTCGCTGTTTATCATATCTTTGACTACGCGAAATTGTTTCTGCACGCTTTCCAGTTCTAATTCTGCGTTGGGTGGGCCACCAGAAGCATGAGTCAACTGTGCTCTCAGTTGTTTAATCTCTTCGGCATGTTGGCAGAATTTACAGCTCGCTATTTTGCCCTCTTCGTTTGGAGGCGTATTACGCGTTTGCATAGAAAAGCTACCACCATAATTAGTTCGGGAGTGTACGATTGGCAACGAGTTAAACATTCTAGTTTTGCAGCAGGAGTCATCTTAGACTCGTTAAGTGAGCAGCTACAAACCGTGAACTAAGAGACAAAGTGCTATATTCTTCATCCTTGTAAACAGCAGATATGTGGAAAATAAGTTTAGCTCGATGCGGGATGATTTGATTTTTATTTCATGATGACCTACAGAGTTTTTTTGATAATTCATGTATGACCTACAGTGATGAGTTTTTGCGGGTGATTATGTGAGTCTAACTTGAGATGAAAACTAAACTAAACTCAGGCTTAAATGAAATTATTTATTTCCTAACTAAAAAACAATTATCATGCTATTTACAAGGGATAAATGAAAATGTATGAATTATATACTTGTATTGTTTTACGTTCACTTTGCAGTATTATTTTACAGTTACTTTATGTAGACAGATTTCAGATACCAATTGCATTTCTTTCTGTTATTTTTTTTAACGCAATTGGTGCAAAACTTCTGAATTTAGATATGTACGAATTTTTTGTTGCATTAAAAGGTTGTATTAGTATTTACACTAGAAAGTAACTTACATGAAATATGCACAGTTGAAATTGAGTTGAGGTACTGCACGAATGCTGAGAAAGGTAACAGGCTGGTCCTTGTCCAGGGCCCCTGTAGTAAAGGGTAGCCCTCCCGCTGAGGCGAGAAAAGAATGTTCTCTGCTTTCAGGGTAGGGGAGCCCTCTACGACACTCAGCTGACCCACTTCTAGCTTGTTTTCCGGAGAGCTAGATTGTTTGCGATGTATATATTTTTTCAATATTGAATTCAAACAGTTACTAGTTGGATGTTGATGATGATAAATATGAATGGGGTGATAAGTAGCATGTGCGTAAAACGGGGGTACATATACGGGCACGAATTCAAATAAGAAACTTGTGATATCAAACAAGTGATGGCGTAGTTATCCCCATACATATAAATTTGCGGGAACGGATATCGACGATTTGAAACGGATCTAATTCGAATGCGAGTCGGTTCCACGCAAAGTTACTTCTTACGCGGGATTGAGGTGAATGCAAAGCAAAGCAATCATAGCAGCTCCCTTCTGTTGAGTAAAAATGGTTTTACTTGACCGACTGAAAAGAGCTCCGTAGGGGGGGCAGTCTATACCGCCTCCCTCAAGTCAATGGGTTCGGGATTTACACCCCACCGTCGCTCTATCAGCACCTAAGGTCGAAATTATAGGAAAGACTTAGATGTTACAGCCTAGCGTAGAGGAATCTGGCGACTCTACAAGGAGCATGCAACTGCCTACCAAAGCCTAGCCGGAGAAAGTTTCCCGTCCTAGTGCGAGGAGCTGCGCACATGCGTTTATTTCGAAGGTTGACGCAGAAGTGACGAAGGTTGACTTAGAAGGGGTTGGGGTGAGCACAAGCACCGTGGCCAGCCCTCTCAGTCCGCCTCTGAAGTGATGAGTATAGTTTGCTTAGCTTGGCGGCTCATAAAAAGAGGTTTGGCATCTGAGAATGTCCTTACATTGTGAGTCTTCTAAAAATAGCACGTGACTGTTTTTTACCGTCTGGGCATTAGCTCGGTTGTCATTATGCCCGGCACGCACTAGGACGTGCATTTGTACTGCGCAGTCATGCGAGAAGCATATGAAATGTGTAGACTCGACAGGTGTGCTGGTCGCAGTATTTTCCTGCGGGAGAATAGTGTTATTCGCTGACCGGTACCTGTAGAGTTATTCGCTGACCGGTACCTGTAGAGTTATTCGCTGATCGGTACCTGTAGTGTTATTCGCTGACCGGTACCTGTAAAGTTATTCGCTGACCGGTATCTGTAGAGTTATTTGCTGACCGGTACCTGGAGAGTTATTCGCTGACCGGTACCTGGTAGAAAATAAAATCCACAACCATCATCGTTTAACAGACGCACTGATTGTTTATTATCACCGTCAAAACATGGATATCCATAACACTAGGTAACTAGCAATGCCATATATTAAAAAAGGTCTCCAATTTGATCTGTATATCTAATTACAAGTGTGTTGTTTGCTTGCGTCGTGCCGGCGTCTGACGTTATGATGTCATAGTTGTCTGAGAATTAAGTGCCCTGCACACCTCTTCGTATTCTGTACATTGAACAAAGCCCTCTCCAACCCCAGCTGGTTCTAAGAGACGGAAGTAGGAGGAGTATGGTGCAGATAGAAGGAAGGTGAGCAGATAGAGCTTGGGGATCTATATGCGCATTTCAATGCATAATTAGTAGTTTAACTCCAATCTCTGATATAAGTAAAATTGGTCTAGTCCCTCATAATCGGATAACTTCTTTATTATATCGTGAGAGGGTGTAGGGCGTCTAGCCCATCTCGCTGCGAAACCTTCTTTATTAAATCGTGAGAGATAGTAGGGCGTCTAGCCCCTTTCACTGCGGAACCTTCTTAATTATATGGTGAGAGGGAGTAGGACGTCTAGCCCCTCTCACTGCGGAACCTTCTTTATTATATGGTGAGAAGGAGTAGGGCGTCTAGCCTCTCTCACTGCGGAACCTTCTTTATTATATGGTGAGAAGGAGTAGGGCGTCTAGCCCCTCTCACTGCGGAACCTTCTTTATTATATGGTGAGAAGGAGTAGGGCGTCTAGCCCCTCTCACTGCGGAACCTTCTTTATTATATGATGAGAAGGAGTATGGTGGAGACGGTTGTCGAGCACAGTAAGCCACAAATCTGTGCAGGAAGTTGGGTGCTCCTGCAGCCTCGAAATCACGTCGATTATCGCAACTTCTTAAGTTATTATCACCCAGCAAATTCCCGCCCTGTGGTGGGAATACCGTCCTATGTAGAACTCTTCCAATACCGCCCTTGTGCAGGACTCTTGCAGTACCGTCCTTGTGCATGAGTCTCCCAATACCGTCCTTGTAAATGACTCTTTCAATACCGTCGTATTCAGGACTCTTCCAATACCGTCCTTGTTCAGAACTCTTCCAATACCGTCCTTGTGCAGGACTCTTCTAATACCGTCTTTGTGCAGGACTCTTCTAATACCGTCCTTGTGCAGGATTATTCCTGTACCGTTCCTGTGCAGGACTTTTCCAATACCGTCTTCGTGCAGGACTCTTCTAATACCGTCCTTGTGCTGGACTTTTCCAATACCGTCCTTGTGCAGGACTCTTTCAATACCGTCCTTGTGCAGGACTCTTCTAATACCGTCCATGTGCAGGACTCTTCCAATACTGTCCTTGTGCAGGATTCTTTCAATACCGTCCTTGTGCAGGACTCTTGAAATACCGTCTATGTGCAGGACCCTACCAATACCATCCTTGTGCGGGACTCTTCCAATAACGTCCATGTGCAGGACTCTTCCAATACCGTCCTTGTGCAGGATTCTTCTAAAACCGTCCATGTGCAGGACTCTTCAAATACCGTCCATGTGCAGGACTCTTTCAATACCGTCCTTGTGCAGGACTCTTCCAATACCGTCCTTGTGCAGGACTCTTTCAAAACCGTCCGTTTGCAGGACTCTTCCAATACCGTCCTTGAGCGGGACTCTTCCAATAACGTCCATGTGCAGGACTCTTCAAATACCGTCCATGTGCAGGACTTTTTCAATACCGTCCCTGTGCAGGACTCTTCAAATACCGTCCATGTGCAGGACTCTTTCAATACCGTCTTTGTGCAGGACTCTTCCAATACCGTCCTTGTGCAGGACTCTTTCAATACCTTCCTTGTGCAGGACTCTTCCAATACCGTCCATGTGCAGGAATCTTTCAATACCTTCCTTGTGCAGGACTCTTCCAATACCTTCCTTGTGCAGGACTCTTCCAATACCTTCCTTGTGCAGGACTCTTCCAATACCGTCCTTGTGCATGACTCTTCCAATACCTTCCTTGTGCAGGACTCTTCCAATACCGTCCTTGTGCAGGACTCTTCCAATACCTTCCTTGTGCAGGACTCTTCCAATGCCTTCCTTGTGCAGGATTCTTCCAATACAGTCCTTGTGCAGGACTCTTTCAGTACCGTCCTTGTGCAGGACTCTTCCAATGCCGTCCTTGTGCAGGACTCTTCCAATACCTTCCTTGTGCAGGACTCTTCCAATACCTTCCTTGTGCAGGACTCTTCCAATACCTTCCTTGAGTAGGACTCTTCCAATACCGTCCTTGTGCATGACTCTTCCAATACCTTCCTTGTGCAGGACTCTTCCAATACCGTCGTTGTGCAGGACTCTTCCAATACCTTCCTTGTGCAGGACTCTTCCAATACCTTCCTTGTGCAGGATTCTTCCAATACAGTCCTTGTGCAGAACTCTTTCAGTACCGTCCTTGTGCAGGACTCTTCCAATGCCGTCCTTGTGCAGGACTCTTTCAATACCGTCCTTGTGCAGGACTCTTCCAATACCGTCCTTGTGCAGGACTCTTTCAATCCCGTCCTTGTGCAGGACTCTTCCAATACCGACCTTGTGCAGGACTCTTTCAATACCGTCCTTGTGCAGGACTCTTCCAATACCATCCTTGTGCAGGACTCTTTCAATACCTTCCTTGTGCAGGACTCTTCCAATACCGTCCTTGTGCAGGACCCTGCTATACGCAAATAGAGTGATGAGATGATCAAGACTCAGTAGTCGTGAAGTTTACGCATTTTATGAATAGTTAATGGAATTTTAATTAATAAATGATCATGCCAACTTAAAGAGCTACCAAAGTCCAACCGAACTCTTTATGAAATGTGTTTCCATCGTCTTCTATGTTGCCCCATGCACTTATGCTATTATCAGAAGCACTGGTATGCGAAATTATAACACTTTACATTTAGACCGTCACCTACTTCTACCATTTATTGCTGTGAAGAGCAAATAAATTAGATTTATTTTCAGTAAATCATTACACAAACATTTATTTAGATAACACGCGAGGGTTCCACACTCACAGCCAACACCGAGCCAATTTCAGGCACCATCTTTGTTTGCTTTGTATTTATGTGTATCCGGCTCATATCTCAGCCGTCAATGCCAACCGCAAGATTTCAATGGGACTCACAAGCTCTCAATGGGACTCACAAGCTCTCACTGGGACTCACAAGCTCTAAATGGGACTCACAAGCTCTCAATGGGACACATCTGAGGCCATTTCTGCCTGCCGCTGCTTGTAATCTCAGCTGCGTCAGCTACACTAATTAAATACATGTAACCCTTACATTGTCCAAGTTTCGCGAGCCGGAGTTTAACAGAATACTTTGTGAAGCTACTTAGTGCCCGCTCATGCCCTGCTCTGTTTGTGGTGCTGCAGACGAATGCACTCTGTGCGTGTGTGCTCATGGAACTGCGTAAATGTGCCCCGCTCTCTTCCTGGCCCGCTGCGTGGGGGCAATGGGCGCGCTTGACGCCGTCGCAGTGCCGTATCATTATTTATAAAACAGAGAAGGAGGAAACGGGTTACGAACGAGACGAGCTTGTCACCGTGTCGCATTATTATTTAAAAAATAATGAAGGACGGCCTGTGCAAGAGCAGCTTCCGAGCATTAGGGCAATAGAAGAGCTTGTCGACGTCGCTCTAGCACAACATCACGTAATGGCGTATGGCCAATGCAAAATGGAAGATTGAGCCAGAAACATATCTGCCGTCTTCATCTATCGCATTATGTGATATTCCTTGTACCTGCAGGTCTATAATAATAACTGGCAAATAATAATAAATAAGTTTTTTTTTTCATGCACAGCTGGTATGTTCTTCTTTTGGAACAATACATTTATGTATAGTAAATCTAAAATAACAGTAATTGTAGCTGTGTGTGAGCAGTAGTGAGGCTCCTCACTATCATAGCTAAACATACGAACACGACTCTTGCCGAAACAAGTCACGACGAAAAGCTATCCGGGTAAGTTTTAATGTACACAATAAATTTGTACTGCATCCTGTTGACATAAGGCGTTGCGATCTGACATTGGGATTTTATATATAATAACTAGTTGGAGTGAGAATTGCCAATTCAGCTGTACAGCCTAATTCATTGGGTAGCAAAGAATATGCGACGGGATGAGTGGGTCTATGTGAGACAGAGAGTCATTGACAGAACAAAAAACATAAAAAATATCTATTTTATAATATAAAATATAATAAAAAGTTCCTTCGTACACGAGTGGTGTGTTATTCTGTTGGAACAATAAGCTCTCTGTAACGTGTCACGACGAAAGAGCTATCAAGGAAGGTTTGAGGTACACAATAAGTATGCATTATATCCTAATGAGATAAGGTGTTGCTATTTGACATTGGAATTATTTACATAGTAATTAGTATAAATTCTTAATTCAGACCCACAGCCTAATTACGTATAAAACAGTACAAACATATGCACAATACGCTTAGAATGCCTATTGATCAATATAGACGAATAAATATGTACAATCAATCTGGGGTGCGTGTAGCGATAGGCGGGAGCCATCAGGTCGGATTAGGTGACAATACAGAGTCCATCAAAGCGTGTAGGCAGTTTTAATTTATATCATCCGCCAAATACATGTGTCAAATGATGTTGGTGTCTGGATGGACTTATGTGAGTTGGAGAGCTCATATACAGACGGAGTGGTATTATTGCACCGCCATAAGTCTATTCATAGATCTACACACAGTTAAGATACATAAAAGGATGGGTAGACAAATGTAAAGTACATTTGATGATTGGTACACAAATTTAAAATACATATTAATTGTCTATCAGTGAGAACAAAGTCACCGCGTGAATTTTTTCTCTATAATCCTGCTGAGCAACAAGTTCTATTATATACTTTAGTGAGATATTTTAACAGCGTTCCTGATTCCAGTTCTGCATGTCGACGCACTGTCGCCATCTTTGCCCTTCAACCGGCAGAAGCTCGCGGCCTGAAAACATATTGTCAGCTCTCAAATGACGACTTGACAGGTAGAATAATTGCGAGTGGTGAGGTCTTAAACCACAACCAATGAGAAGCTCGCGGCCTGAAAACATATTGTCAGCTCTCAAATGACGACTTGACAGGTAGAATAATTGCGAGTGGTGAGGTCTTAAACCACAACCAATGATCTAAAATACATCGTCGCTCAAATGGGAGTGGCAATCAAGCCAAGTTTAGAAAGCTTGTTATTTTATTCATTCGTAGCTAAGACGCTCATGCATCTCAAGGGACCAGCCTGCAGCTTTAAAGCAGAGAAGGGACGTCAAACTAACAGTGCCACTCTACACAGTGTAAGTGCCACACATAAAGACAGTCAAACTAACAGTGACACTCTACACAGTGTAAGTGCTGCACATAAAGACAGTCAAACTAACAGTGACACTCTACACAGTGTAAGTGCCACACATAAAGACAGTCAAACAAACAGTGCCACTCTACACAGTGTAAGTGCCCACATAAAGACAGTCAAACTAACAG
>SDVV010036351.1:0-10958 GCA_016164225.1 Gammarus roeselii
TAGAAAGACTTATCAACATATGCACACAGGAAAGAAATATTTCAATGAGTCATAATCGATGGGTACACTAAATAGACGGATTTCTACGTGAACAAGATAATTGGAAAATTGAGCATGTGAGGCGAGAGAAAATATATATATTTACAAAATGAAAGCATCTATAGATGAAATGTTGAAAAACAAATAGTTGACACGGTAAATTGCATAGCAGAAGTAAATTACAATTCAAGTTTCTGCACGTACAAGTTCAAACAAGTATAATTTTAGTTTACGTTTAAAGGCAGCAATACTTCTGCCAGTCCTTATATCTATGGTAAGAGAATTCCAGGTTTTAGCAGCTCTGTATTTTAAGAATAGTTGGGACTGTGTTGACAGATTTCGGGGAATTTGCAAATCCGCATTGTTGCGAAGATCATACATAGGATTATTTCTAATGAAAAACAATTGAAGGACTAGATGATAAGAGAAGAAAAGACGGAAGCTCAACTTTCGTGCTTAAATTATTTCCGCACACGCGCACTATCGCCACTTCACTTCAGCTCACTTTCAAGGTCGGACACTGACATAACCGCTAAAAATATTTTAGCACACGTGCTTTCGCGCTAAACAATGTTTCAGCCCACGCGTATTTGCGTCACAATCATAAGATCCTTCACTCAGAACAGCATTTGTCAAATCCACCACTGTCATATCAGCTACGAGTCGTAACATTTTACTGGTTTTCACTTTAATGAAACTTCAATAAACTGTCATAACCGCTGAAAAAACTCGTGGTAGCTGATATGACTGTGGCAGCTCTGAGTGAAGGATGCAATGATCGTGGCGCAAATGCGTGTGGGCTGAAACATTGTTTAGCGAGAAAGCACGTGCGCTGAAAGAATTTTAGCGGTAACGACAGTGTCTGGCCATGAAAGTAAGCTGAAGTGAAGTGGCGATAGTGCGCGTGTGTTCTCTAAGGAAGTGCTGCTAACAGAGCAGGTTTGATCACATAACCAGTCAATGCAACTTTAAGCTTGAACAAAGGAGTAGCCCATCGTTGGCGCTACAATTATTTCCTCACTATCGCCCCCTCACTTCAGCTTATTTCATGACCGGACACTCTCATACGTGCTAAAAAAAATCAGCACTCGTGCTTTCGCGCTAAAAATGTTTCAGCGCAGAATCATAGCATCCTTCACTCAGAGCAGCCACTGTCATACCCGCCCATGGAGGTATAAATAGGCCAATTATACCTCCATGTACCCGCCACTGTCATATCAGTCGCGAATCGTACCATTTTACTGGTTATCACTTTAATGAAGCTTCAATAAACTGTCATAACCACTAAAAGACGGCATTACGTGCCCTAGAAAAATACGTACGTTTGTCCCGCCAGTTAGAAATACGTACCTTTGCCCCGCGGGTTAGAAACACGTACCCCTTGGTTAGGTTTGGCTGTTTCGTTGAAGTGATAACCAGTAATATGGTACCTTAGTTCGGTTGGCGGAACAACTCGTGGCTAATATGCCATTGGCGGATATGACAGTGGCTGGTCTGACTGAGGAATGCAATGAATGTTCGCTGTTAAAAAATGGTACCGTAGGTAGGTAGTCAAAACAACTTGTGGCTGATATGACAGTTGGCGGAGATGAAAGGGGCTGATCTGACGTTAGCTATGTAAGAATTAAGCGCCAGGTATAGCGACCCGAACAAAGCCGCTCACGGGCAAACTCCAAACAAGGAACACGGCATCACGCTACCTGCCCCCTCGCCATCTCCCACCATTGATCCTCACATCACCCAACCCATAAAGCTATCAAAGCCAACACAGCCTCCCACGGCTGAACCCTACACCACCCAAACCCCAATGCCAACCAAGCCATCTATTCAACCATTCGCTGCGGCTATCTGGCTGCTTATAGTAGACATGGAATTTTGAGCCTCACCCAACAAAAGCAGCCGATAAGCAGGGGACGGAGGTCTGACCGCCTGCTCCTCAACAATCTATGGGGACATCCCAATTGAACAGATATTGAGTGAGATAAGAGGTTTATCTGTAGCAGATACATAGGGAAAAGCTCAATTGTATCGAAAAGTTTACTGCTATCTGGAATTGGAGCGCCTCAATTCATCGGATACGTGGCCAGCAGGCGTCAGCGTCCGAAAAATTCTACGCGAACAAGAAAAGCTTGGAGCCATTCAAACGTAACCATTAGAACGTTCTCTTCACATCAAATGCATACCTCTTTAAGAAATCTTCGTTTGGTCTCTTCTAACTGTTATAAGTTTGATAGTGATGTAGAGAGCGTTGTGAAACAGCTGTATGGAAATAATGATATATGTGCGTTACAGGAGACGTGGTTGTTCAAGCATGAGCTCCCGTTAAGTCGATCTAGAGATTTCAGCATTAATTCTTTCTTCATATCTTCAATCAATTCAGACGAGAGGATACAAAGTGGACGCCCGTTTGGTGGGCTACCCTTCTTGTAGTCTGATAGAGGGAGCGTATTTGTAAATATATAGGATACTCGGGTTATCTCTGAATGTAGGGGAGGATATCTATTCGATTAATAAATGTGTATTTGCCTTATGCAGGTCAACATAATGTGGAAATAGTAACTGTGTTTAATAGGAAATTAGAGTCAATCCTTACAGGATCAAATTATGATCATTTCTGGGTTATGAGGGATTTTAATTACCACACAAGCAACAGAACTTTTAATGAATGTAAGATACTCCTGGCATATAATGAACTAGTCTTTGTGGATGTGACACTGTTACCCCAGGTCACACGCACTCTTGTCAATCCCAACGGGAGAACAGTAAAATGGCTAGATCACTTATCCCTTACCCCGACAATATCCAACAATATTTCTCGAGTGCTTCTCAATGTGTGAAGGGCATAAAAGGACAAGGAAATTTTGTTGTTATGTGGCGTGACCTCTTTGATAGTATTGAACAGTGTCATTAACGTTACTTACTTTTTTTAATGAGGCACTCAGTCGGGAAAGTGATGATGATGTTCACAAATGGGAGCTCATGACCGCAGTCAGGAAATTAATAAAGTGACCAATCTGTGGGAAAGAATGGGTACCGGCGTAGATATTCAAGTATGGTCCTGTACAACTACTTCATGTCATGTCTATTTTCCACTCTGGCTCCCTTAAACCTAATAACCTTCATAAGTTACAAATGGAAGGTAAAACCCATGATGAAAAGCTACTAGCAATAGTTATAACCAGGCTCAGTGAGTGTCTGAGAACATCACCAAGGCGATTTGGGTTCAAATCTCAGCATAGGACGGAAATGGCTATATTCACGTTAAAGCAAACGATTAATTACTTTTGTCAGTGGAGGGTCACCTATGCACCTTCGTTTTTTTGGATGCTAAAAGGGCATTTGATAGTGTAAATCATTGGACACTGTTCAAAAAACTCCAATTCACATTGTTAAGCTACTAAAGTAGTGGCACCAGCAGCAAGAATGTGTAATACGATTGGAAAATTCAGTGTCAAGCTCGTTTCAAACAAATAATTGGATTATGCAGGGAGGCCTTTTGTCGCCTCTCCTACAAAATGTGTATTTAGACAGCCTACATGATTGGCTATCTCGTAGCCGTGTTGAGTGTCACATCGACGGCTGCTGTGTTAACGCAATTAGCTATGCAGACGACATGGTCCTGTCGGCCCCACAGGTCGATGCTTTTCAGATGATGCTAAATATATGCGTGACTGAAGACGCGAAACTAGACATCGAGTACAATGCTAGTAAGTTAGTGTGGATGCTAGTGAAGCCATCCAACTAGTGGTTCCATTACAGAGCGGACAACATACTTGACGGACCCCGCTGCAGTATGTGGACAGTTCTCCCCACTTGAGGCATTTAATAACAAGTAACCGGTGTGATAATGAAGATAACTCTAAACAATCGCGGGAATTAAATGCGGTTGGCAACCAACTTATAAGAAAATACAACTTTTGCACAACGGACCTTGAGCAGCAGCCATTTAAAACGTACTGTTATCTTATCTACTACAACTCAATGGGGTGTATAGTCACGAGGGGTACTGTGAGCAAACAACGTGTAGCATACAGTGACATATTCGGGAGACTGGTTTGTTTCCCGAATTGAACGAGTGCTAGCCTAGTATTTACAGAATATGATGTTGATTGCCTGAAAGTACGAGCAAGAAACGGTTCATACAGCCTCCAGGAACGAATTGAATTCTCGAAAAATCCTTCCTGGAGGCAGTATGTAACAGTGAGGGATACGAACTATAACCACTTGAAGTAAGATGGGACAGAATACTGCTTGTAAAGGAAGATCACGATATTAATAGGAATAAAGTTTGCCCCCCTATCTACATATCTGAGTTGAGCCCATATATGCGGGTGGCTGTCAGGTTGAGACGCGACCCCGAGTATGTTCACTGATAGGTTGCTCTATACTAAACCTCTCCAGCATTGTTGTTTGTACGCATGCTAATGTGAGAAAGGGACATAAATGTTGTATAGACACGCTTGTCTCAAACCTAATTTATACAGTTTTGTCGTGTATTCCAATCTTGATCTGTCTTCACGTGTGTTTTTGGACGATATCTTTGATGTAATGGTAGAAATATTTCTTATGTTGAACTTGTTTTCTGTTGTAAAAAATTATTGTATCATCAAGTGCCTCAATAACGATAATAATAATTATTTTTATTGTTATTAACACTTCATAATTGGAACTCCTCTTGACGATAAGACGCCTACAAACAATCTTCGTCACCGAACAGTAGCGACAAATATTTGAAACTTATTTTATTTTTCACTGAATTTCAAGTGATTTTTCATCAAAAGTATATTCTGCTGAAAATAGAATAAAAGACGCAACTCTAGTAGATTTGCATTGGAAGCAGATATCTATATAGGAATTTCATTATTTCTCCTGTAACAGGTATTAACCTTCCTGAACAGATGACAGGTATCCAATTCGTTTCCTTAGGACCTGCTCTGACCTAACTAGGAAATGTCTCACCTCGTGCTGGGGTTGGCGCTTGAACCAAATAGCTACGTCGCGTCGAGATGTGTTCAGAGACAGCGTCAACTGTGTACTGAACTGTCGCCTCGTCATCCAGGCATGTAACCTTACCATTACCGTGGAACTAATTTCAAAACAAATAAACAAGATTGCGTTGCAAAGAGGTCGTAGAATATTTTGTAGCGATTACTCTAACGAGCACTACCTTGATTATATGGTGGTATCGACAACAGCATTGGAAGCATAGATCTGTATAGACCTTTCCTTTAAACTCTGATATATTTATTAAACCATTGTAGTATTATGTAGTGAGTTTGGTGAGCGTCCATGATTAAGATATCTACGGGATCCCACTGCCATCTCTTGCATTTAATGTGGTAAAAGTGATATTCCATACAGTCTTAGTGACTTTCTCCGTGTATCTTTTTACCCGTCGCTAATACGATCAGCTGTTGATGGGGAGAGATAAGTGCTAATGCGATCAGCTGTTGATGGGGAGATATAAGTGCTAATGCGATCAGCTGTTGATGGGGAGAGATAAGTGCTAATGCGATCAGCTGTTGATGGGGAGAGATAAGTGCAAATGCGATCAGCTGTTGATGGGGAGAGATGAGTGCTAATGCGATCAGCTGTTGATGAAGAGAGATGAGTGCTAATGCGATCAGCTGTTGATGGGGAGAGATAAGTACTAATGCGATTAGCTGTTGATGGGGAGAGATAAGTGCTAATACGATCAGCTGTTGATGGGGAGAGATGAGTGCTAATGCGATCAGCTGTTGATAGGGAGGGATAAGTGCTAACGCGATCAGCTGTTGATGGGGAGAGATAAGTGCTAATGCGATCAGCTGTTGATGGGGAGAGATGAGTGCTAATGCGATCAGCTGTTGATGGGGAGAGATAAGTGCTAATGCGATCAACTGTTGATGAGGAGAGATAAGTGCTAATGCGATCAGCTGTTGATGAGGAGAGATAAGTGCTAATGCGATCAGCTGTTGATGGGGAGAGATGAGTGCTAATGCGATCAGCTGTTGATGGGGAGAGAGATATGTGCTAATGCGATCAGCTGTTGGTGGGGAGAGATAAGTGCTAATGCGATCAGCTGTTGATGGGGAGAGATAAATGCAGGACGAGTACCAATACTTGCCAAGCCTTTGTTTTTCGTCTCTTTTCCAATAGTAGATAACCTTCGGCTTCCCTATCTTTGATAATTTGAAGTATTTTTCATTATCGATGTTTACAGATCATGAGACCGTTTTGTTCGCGTGTTGACTGCTCACCACTCAAATCACTACAAAGTCAGCGCATCTAGTCAATCGTGCCTAAGGGTGTTGTGTATACACTTAATTATGAAGCATTCATTAGAACATCTGAATACTACTTCATAATTCAAATCACATGTAAATTTGTGTTTCGTTGCACGTGGGTTCCCAGATGGATATTGTCTCTCCTTCATCACGACCACACGATTAACTTCCATTGAAAAAAGGTTTTAAGCTTGCTACTGCCTGATTCTGGGAGAGCCCTTGAGCCTTGGCCATAATGGTCAAAAGAGCTCTCCAAGTATAGAGTATCTGGTCGTAATAGCTTTCGATCGTAAGCACTTTGTGTTGGAAGCCTTCCAGCGCCAACACTTTCGGTGCTGGAAATCGAGTAGCTAAAGGGGTGTCATTTGTGGATCAGATAACTAGCAGTTTTTAATTGATGTGATATTGCGTATGGATGGTCGTAAATACAAATTAGGCTTAGTTTAAGCAATGATAGGGCATATTTTTACCAGTGACGTACTTTATATATAGTGAAATGACGCATAACTTTTCAAAAATTGCTGAAAACCTACTCGATGAGGCCTAAATTGTCATACTTGCTTTCTGGACTCTGAGGCGTGAGCATTTGTCAGGTTGGTTCACGTCGTATCAGTAAACGAGTGAGCATTTGTCAAGCTGGCTCACGTCGTATCAGTAAGCGAGTGAGCAGTTGTCAGGCTGGTTCACGTCGTATCAGTAAACGAGTGAGCATTTGTCAGACTGGTTCACGTCGTATCAGTAAACGAGTGAGCATTTGTCAAGCTGGCTCACGTCGTATCAGTAAGCGAGTGAGCATTTGTCAGGCTGGTTCACGTCGTATCAGTAGACGAGTGAGCATTTGTCAGGCTGGTTCACGTCGTATCAGTAAACAAGTAAGCATTTGTCAAGCTAGTTCACGTCGTATCAGTAAACGAGTAAGCATTTATCAGACTGGTTCACGTCGTATCAGTAAACGAGTGAGCATTTGTCAGGTTGGTTCACGTCGTATCAGTAAACGAGTGAGCATTTGTCAGACTGGTTCACGTCGTATCAGTAAACGAGTGAGCATTTGTCAGGCTGGTTCACGTCGTATCAGTAAACGAGTGAGCATTTCTCAGGCTGATTCACGTCGTATCAGTAAACGAGTGAGCATTTGTCAGAGCATTTGTCATGCCGGTTCACGTCGTATCAGTAAACGAGTGAGCATTTGTCAGACTGGTTCACGTCGTATCAGTAAACGAGTGAGCATTTGTCAGACTGGTTCACGTCGTATCAGTAAACGAGTGAGCATTTGTCAGGCTGGTTCACGTCGTATCAGTAAACGAGTGAGCATTTGTCAGGCTGGTTCACGTCGTATCAGTAAACGAGTGAGCATTTGTCAGGCTGTTTTACGTCGTATCAGTAAACGAGTGAGCATTTGCTAGGCTGTTACACGTCGTATCAGTGAACGAGTGAGCATTTTTCAGGCTGGTTCACGTCGTATCAATAAGCGAGTGAGCATTTGTCAGTCTGGTTCACGTCGTTTCAGTAAACGAGTGAGCATTTGTCAGGCTGGTTCACGTCGTATCAGTAAACGAGTGAGCATTTATCAGACTGGCTCACGTCGTATCAGTGAACGAGTGGGCATTTGTCAGACTGCTTCACGTCGTATCAGTAAACGAGTGAGCATTTGTCAGGCTGCTTCACGTCGTATCAGTAAACGAGTGAGCATTTGTCAGGCTGCTTCACGTCGTATCAGTAAACGAGTGAGCATTTGTCAGGCTGGTTCACGTCGTATCAGTAAACGAGTGAGCATTTGTCAGGCTGGTTCACGTCGTATCAGTAAACGAGTGAGTGTTTGTCAGGCTGGTTCACGTCGTATCAGTAAACGAGTGAGCATTTGTCAGGCTGGTTCACGTAGTATCAGTGAACGAGTGAGCATTTGTCAGGCTGGTTCACGTCGTTTCAGTAAACGAGTGAGCATTTGTCAGGCTGGTTCACGTTGTATCAGTAAACGAGTGAGCATTTGTCAGACTGGTTCACGTCGTATCAGTAAACGAGTGAGCATTTGTCAGGCTGGTTCACGTAGTATCAGTAAACGAGTGAGCATTTGTCAGGCTGGTTCACGTCGTATCAGTAAGCGAGTGAGCATTTGTCAGTCTGGTTCACGTCGTTTCAGTAAACGAGTGGGCATTTGTCAGGCTGGTTCACGTCGTATCAGTAAACGAGTGAGCATTTATCAGACTGGCTCACGTCGTATCAGTGAACGAGTGAGCATTTGTCAGGCTGGTTCACGTCGTATCAGTAAACGAGTGAGCATTTCTCAGGCTGGTTCACGTCGTATCAGTAAACGAGTGAGCATTTATCAGACTGGCTCACGTCGTATCATTAAACGAGTGAGCATTTGTCAGACTGCTTCACGTCGTATCAGTAAACGAGTGAGCATTTGTCAGGCTGGTTCACGTCGTATCAGTAAACGAGTGAGCATTTGTCAGGCCGGTTCACGTCGTATCAGTAAACTAGTGATCATTTGTCAGGCTGGTTCACGTCGTATCAGTAAACGAGTGAGCATTTGTCTGGCTGGTTCAAGCGTATCAGTAAACGAGTGAGCATTTGTCAGGCTGTTTCAAGCGTATCAGTAAACGAGTGAGCATTTATCAGACTGGCTCACGTCGTATCAGTAAACGAGTGAGCATTTGTCAGGCTGGTTCACGTCGTATCAGTAAACGAGCGGGCATTTGTCAGGCTGGTTCACGTTTTATCAGTAAACGAGTGAGCATTTGTCAGGCTGGTTCACGTCGTATCAGTAAACGAGTGAACATTGGTCAGACTGGCTCACGTCGTATCAGTAAACGAGTGAGCATTTGTCAGACTGGTTCACGTCGTATCAGTAAACGAGTGAGCATTTGTCAGGCTGGTTCACGTCGTATCAGTAAACGAGTGAGCATTTGTCAGGCTGGTGCACGTCGTATCAGTAAACGAGTGAGCATCTATCAGGCTGGTTCAAGTCGTATCAGTAAACGAGTGAGCATTTGTCAGGCTAGTTCACGTCGTATCAGTAAACGAGTGAGCATTTGTCAGGCTGGTTCACGTCGTATCAGTAAACGAGTGAGCATTTGTCAGACTGGCTCGCATCGTATCAGTAAACGAGTGAGCATTTGTCAGACTGGTTCGCGTCGTATCAGTAAACGAGTTAGCATTTGTCAGACTGGTTCACGTCGTATCAGTAAACGAATCGGAGCAGGATCGAATCACTTAAGCGCACAATCGCAGTATAGAGATCACTCGAGTGAGGTTTCAGATTAGTGGGCCAGAAAGAGAGCTTGTGTCGGGAATGCGTAATGATTGAACATCTCCATTGGAGACCGCTCATTGATGGCAGAAATTCCAATTACTAGTTCCCTCTCGACAATCGTTGAAGTGAAATCGACGAAAGATGTGCCAGTGCAGATAAAGGAGATATTGAAATGCAGGGGATGATTAGGAATTAGCTACACAGGTCAAAAAAAAGGCCTAAAGTTATCGTATTCAAGTAGCTCGAGAATTAATTCAAACACAGCGAAACCTATTTTGCTTACGCTTAAGCTTATGCGGATTGATCAATCTTTATTGTCTTGTATACGTAGGGAGCACTTGCTCGTAGAATTAAAGTGAGATTACCTGTTAATTCTTAATTAGCACATTTGTGTTTATTCAAAAAGGTCAATGTAAGGGAGCAGACACAGCTAAAATAATGTATGCATAAAGAGCGACTTCAAGCCGACTTGCATCTGGCAACACTAATTAACTTGCACCTACCTGAGAGTTAAACGGTCTAAGTATCTAAGACACCGCAGAATATGTTTCTATGTAAATAATTTTCATATTAATGTTCTGACTCTTGAACTATCTAGTTGACAAAATTATAAAGAAGGGTTGTACATCGAAATTGCACAGTACATCAAGCAATGAAGGGTACTGAATAACGCACAGTAATTCTTATCCAGTATTTATTTCGCCCAATAATCTTGGTAAAGAATGGGAAGAGTACGGTACTGGAAAGTAGGAAAACTAGGCAGGTTCTGTGGCAGCGTCGACGAGTGACGGCTGCATCTGTTTTCAGCTCAATACACCAGCCCAGACCATTCATACCCTTGTCTCAGTCCACCCTTGTCTCAGTCCACCCTTGTCCCAGTCCACCCTTGCCTCAGTCCACCCTTGTCTCAGTCCACCCTTGTCTCAGTCCACCCTTGTCTCAGTCCACCCTTGTCCCAGTCCACCTTTGTCCCAGTCCACCCTTGTCCAAGGCCACCCTTGTGGCTCCAGAATAAGAGGGCGGCTGGCGACGATATTTTTGATTTGATTTGATTTGAGCCTCATTTCAACCAGAGCCTCAACGTGAGTCATAATAGGCTCCCCCGTAGGGCTCGATGATTATTGATTCCAGTAGGCTCGCACGCCTAAGTGCGCGAGGAATAAACGAAACAACGCTTTCAACGTTAGAAAAAATGTGAAAATTTTAGCAGTGTCAGACGCACGCTAGTGCGCAAAAGAAAAAACGCTTTCTCGAAACGGACCTCCGCTTCCAATCCTTTAGAACATTACGTTTGATACGTACGCACCCTAGTGCGTAGAGGTAGCATCTTCGAGATTAGAACAAGATCAGCGGCCACACGGGCAATAACAGCTCCGACAGCAACGCAACACAATATTTAC
>SDVV010036352.1:0-10958 GCA_016164225.1 Gammarus roeselii
AGGAAGTCGAGGATTTGGGGAAGGAGGGCTGGATTTTGGGGCTGTTTAGACGAGATGAGGCTTGTAGGCAGTGCTTGTTAGCTCTTCATTATTATTTCCCGTTGGTGCTGTATCCCGTTGATGTAGTTTCGGTACACCGTCGATCTAGTTTCTTTTCTCTCTTGTTAGAATTCTTGATGTGAGAGGGGAAGCATCCTCAGTAAATCCCCGTTGCCCTGTCCTTTTTTTTTCCTGGAGCACCCCAAACACAACCTCTCCTCAAGCACTCACAGAGGGAACTGAAGTATTGGGCTGTTCTTGAATGGTACTGAAATGGTTCTTAAGCAGACCTTAACCGGTTCTTTGTCAGTTATTCAACTTTTCTCAAACTGCCCTTAAGTGGTTGTTAAACGGTCCTTAAGCAGTTCTAACGATCCTTAAATGGTCGTAAAATGGCCCTTAAGCGGTTCTTAACAGTCTTTAAGCGGTTATAACGGTCCTTAAGTGGTCGTAAAATGGCCCTTAAGCGGTTCTTAACGGTCCTTAAGCGGTTCTAACGGTCCTTAAGTGGTTGTAAAACGGTCTTAAAATGGTTCTCATCGGCCCTTATTATTAATCCTTCACTGAAGTGTGACAGGAAGTGACAGTGACTGAGAAATATTGCACATGTGAGGTAGATTGCAGCTCAACTGTTTCCAACAGTCTACTTATTTTGTCCGGTAGACGATGAAACAATGAATAAGAACTGCACGCAATGTACGTAAAAATCAATTCACTCCATCTGATATTGTGTATTGTTACTGATGGTCACGTGGCAACGCCAGTCACGCTAGAATTAGTTCATTGTATTCCTGATGGTCACGTTCCTTGACCTCCTTTGGCAGCGCTACCGGCTCTAACGGTGACGTCATCGTCTACAAAGACATCAACATCTTCGAAGTCTGCGAAGAAGGTACATAGTGTATTCGTCCTCGTGATAAACTTATATTTATATGCATCGTTATGCATTGATTATCTTGGTACCATACTCAAGAGCATCTGTTGTGTCTAGAATGGCTTGGATATGAGCATTTATGTTGGTCATTAGCTTTCTCACGTTTAAATTGGTTGATTATTTGTATTAACAGACTTACATGAATATTTACAGTTACAATACACCAAGTCTTTATTATGAAATATGCCTGAGCAGTCCTAATGTAATCCTATGGAATTATCTCCGTCAGAAAAGAAATAAGAAGGTGAAAGATAATACCGGCTTAAGAAACAATAACTGTCTGTTTGATGTGCTTCATAATGAATAACCTAACCTTTCTATTCACTGTACATCAAACGACGTGTTTACAGACCCTGCCATGGTGTAAGCGTTACCAACATAACGCCTGTATTTGCTTAAAGGTGCACTGAGGTTTAAACTTGCCCCACTTCGTCTGGCTGGGTTAGTGTTAGTGTAAAACAATCTGTTATTACTTTTTCAGAAAGCGCTCTGTAGGAAAAAAATATTGAAAAATATGTTAAGAAACATCATTTTTAGACCAAGAAGAGTGGAATCAAATGTCCCCGCCGCCGCGTTCAAGGTCAACAGCTGAATGCGACCGTTGCTCCAAGTAATTTAACGATCACGTGAATGAGCATAATTTGCATATCGTTAGGAAACAGAATAGGCGAATTACCTTCTTCTTCAAAACGCTAGTCATTCGTGCGCAGTTTTTTGGATGATAGTTGCTAATACCCTCCAGAAAATATATTAGACTATTTCTACGCTTCAAATGACTGCCATGTTATTAAATGGACCCTGTTCCACTGATATAAATTGTGAACAAAATTTTGATGACGCGAAACCTAGTGCACTTTTAAGCTATCAACAGGAGTATTCGAGATGACGTCAAGCAGATTGTTGGTAATGGAGAATTGCTCTGTAGTCTAGATACAGCCAAAATTCACTTGGGAAAGAGCGTGCGCCAACTTCCCGTGGTGGTATGGAAGTTGCAGCTATCTAGAAAGTTGGTCCACTACGAACATAACTATTGCGTTGCGTCTCATTCACTTCCTCCTCACCTCCTCACCTCCTAGAGTCAGGCCTTGCTCGCCTCACTGCCCCCCTCTCCCTTCGGTCGGGGGTGCTGCCCCAGCCTGACCTTATCCTCAGGGATACCTTCGACGACAGGACGGACATTGACCCGGACATCTGGTGAGGAGGGATCATTGGGATATCTGGTAAAGAGGGGTCATTGGGACATCTGGTGAGGAGGGATCATTGGGATATCTGGTAAAGAGGGGTCAATTGGACATCTGGTGAGAATACGGATATAAGAACATTTGGACAAGAAGTAACGGAGGCAGTATTGAGACACATGGTAAGGGAATGGACATTGGGACATCTAGTGAGAAGGGAATTGTGACATTTGGTGAGGGGGGAGGAGTACATTGCGACATCTGTTGAGGATAGGGATTTTGGGGCACCTCCTGAGGTGGAGGGAAGAAAATTGGTGCATCTGGTGAGAATAGGGACTTGAACGGGCCATATAGCGAGTGGGATGTCAGGTTCAAGCATGAGTTGAGACTGAGGTCTCTTTAGGCATGTCTTGACCACCTACTCGTATTTGTACTCTCCTCTGACTTAGCGCACGACAACATTATTTCGTAAACAAAACTAGGTCTGAATCGGGACGGATGATACGGTTGGGTCGGGGTCACGGTGAGATATTTTCTAATTATATTCAGTTTTATTTTGCGATTTTTTAAAAAGTTTTTTAGGTATTCTATTTCAGCTACTCACGTTACTCATTTGTTTTCCCTGTGACGCCACCACCTAATATTAACATCTACTCCTTCCCCTTTCACCCTCTCCCACTTCAGGAGTGTTGTGCAGGGGGGCCACGTCAGGGAGCTGGGGGGAGGCGCTCTTGGGTCGGGCCTGTTCCTGAGTGGCACCACTCCAAGCTTCGTGGAGACGAGACCTCTGGACCTCACAAGGGGTGAGACTGTCCCAAAGCGCACAGAGAAAGAATATTATACAAGCAGCAGCGTTTCTTCTTCTGTCCGTCTCTTTGTTCGTCACACTTCATTATCAATAAGTTAAGTGATGATTATGGAGCATTTCTTGAGCCGTTATCAACATATCAAGACTGTGCAATTTCAGCTGCATTAGTGTATCAAAAAGCCAGTCGAAGTCTTTTAATCTTCATTAATCGGATCCTGCTATTACTTGCAAGTAATTTTATAAGTGCTTTGCTACTCCTGGCCTGCTATTACTTGCAAGTAATCTTATAAGTGCTCTGCTACTCCTGACCTGCTGTTACTTGCAAGTAATCTTATAAGTGCTCTGCTACTCCTGGCCATAAACCTCGGAATTTCAGTCGCGAATTACATCAAGTCTATGAATCATCGTCTGCGATAAAACAAACAATAATCAGAATAGATATTCATCGCTTCGGTGGAGGTGAAATTGTACGTACTCACATGTTGGTATACAATTCTCCTGTCCTTCCATCCATCTCTCGTCCATCCCTCCCATCTGCCGTCCATCTCTCACAGAACCTACTGTTCCTTATGTAAAATGTCTTGGTAACTCAAAATCTAAAACCAGCACAGGAATTTCAGCATATCATACTGCTACTAATAACCTTACGATAGTCAACAAGCGGCACTCCCATTCTAGATCGCGTATCAAGAAAAGAGCCTAGCGCGGGTATTTTGCAATGTTCGAGCATCGTACTACTGCCACTAAAGCGATGATCGTCGTCACTAATACAAGCCTAAATTAGGATGGCGGCTTCTCAGAGTAGATAAAGTCAAACTCCAAATTATTATTTCTCATGAGGGCTTTTCCTGTTGATAATTATGAGTCTCTCGCAGACAAAAATGATGCCTTTTTTATTTTATTGAATGATTAGCATCCTTCATTTGCAGCGCGACCACCAGAGGGCTCTTGAACTTTATGTTCTTACTGTGGGAGAGTGTTTCATCTTCTATTTAATAGATATTTGGTGTTGCATGCATCCAATTATAATTAGTTTTGATGACGCAGGGATGATTTTCGTTGCAGCTCGTGATCTCCACTTCTCATTGAGCTCCGGACCATGCAAGGAAGGCACCACCGTTCGACTCTTATTCGGATCCTTGAAACCTCCTCTCGACGGGTCCCAGAGTCAGGAGATCAACCTCCTGAACCAAGTTGACGTCAGATCCTCCTCACCCAACCACTTGCCAATTGACTCCCTTGTTGGTCGTTCCAGCGACCCTCTTGGTTTCATTCCTGGAGGAGTTGCTGGAGCCCAGTCGCCTAATGAAGCAGACCTGGAAGGATCGGGCTTGAGTAGCCTGGATCTTATGGCCAGCGACGACCCTGCCAGCGGCCATCCTGATTCCGCCATCAAGTGCACGTTCTGGACTCATGCTGAGGAATACACGTATGTATAAAATTCTGCGTCTACGAATAGTTGAACCAGCCCTATGAGCTGCTTTATCTACTTGTTATGCAGTACGAATCTGCTAATTGCATACGTTAACTTTCAAGCAGAATATTTGCGTGGATCTAAACAAGGATTTCATTAGATTTAATTACTTTTTCTCTCCCAATCTGTTCACTTAACTTAATAAGAAACACTTATATTATTTCACTATCCAGTGCTCTAAACTCACCTAAACAATTATTCATTTCCCTTGTGCAGGGTCTCAAACCCAGTGCAGCAGGTTTCCCTCACTGTGCCACCTGAACACCGCCGTCCCGACGCCTGCGTGAAGCTGGAGACGGTCATCGCAGATCCGCAAAATCTTCCTAATACTGCCAGAGTTAGCAACTCTTCTGCAGCTGCCAGCACTGCTTCTTCTGACAGCTGCTGGATCCTGGACAATGTTGCTCTGGGTCTAGACAAACATAACCTTGAAGTGAAGTCCAGTATCAGTGAAGACTTTGACTCTCTGGATTCAAGCAATTGGCTATTCTTTCCTGGAGCGAGGGTGGAGGTGAGATGGTCACTCCAATTCATGGAACATATTGACATAGAAAGTGTTACTCGCTTATCGCATGTTTCTCCTTGATGTCTAAGCTGGACGTGTAGATTCACAAGACATTGAAGATTTAATAGAGGACTTCCCATTTTGAAAAGTGACCACCTTTTCTCATATGGACAGGTTATTCAGTAGATTTTTTTACTTATTCTCTTACCCTATGCCCCTCATGCTTCGCCCCATCAGAAAACCTGCGGCTCGGAGAGTAACGTGCTGGTGTTCCCTGAGCTGCCTGAGGACACTAGCGGCATTCATCAGAGCAGAGAGTTTACCACAGCCATCCTGGACCTCAGCGTCACCCCTTCACTAGAGGACATTGTTCTCAGCAAGCGATTCACGGATCCTCTTCCTGCAGGGTGAGTCTTCTTCTTCATAATTCTGTCATTTTATTAAGGGCCTAATGCACGCAGCAAATGTTCAGGGGTTTTGAGAGAGGCATTTGATATCGCTTTCTCTGTCATCGAAAGGTCTAACAATCATAGTTCTCGTATATTTATTATTCGAATTACTCGGAATTACTCGCAACAAATGAATGATACGAAAATTGCACTCTGTCCTTGTTATACCTACTTATATTATCACCAGCTCAAAAGTATCTTGAAGCCTTGAACATGCACATAACATTTTCTCCAACTAGGCCATTTTATAAACGATTGAATTATTATTCTGCAAAATCATCGTTTCCTCTTTCTCCATCAGCTGGAGCATCGTGGGGAGTGGTCGAAATTGCTCTGGGGCCTCGAGCAGCGTTGTGCTTGCCGAGGCGGGGGTTAGGAGGCTCTGCACTCCCCCGATCGATGCGAGGTGAGATATAACGACAGACATAGGACTCTGGTTCTACTCGTCAGCTTTTGATAAAATCCGGATTAGCCGCCGTGACTGAGTGGTTAGCGTGTCCGACTGCAGGGCAGTCTTTGGTTCTGCATGTCGCGAGTTCGAGCCTCGGCATGGACTCGGCGGTCTTATGGCGGGGAGATTGGGTGCCTGCCCCTTCTGTGTCAGCCTAACTTAGCCACCCTCTTAAATAAGGGGAAACGGCTGTATGTCTGTACACATACACGATTTCAAACCGACAATTCCATTCCTGGTTGGATAAGTCTAGGAACGTTGCATATGTGTAGAAGTTTTGGATAGGTCTCTGAACTTCTGGTATATCTGAGAACATTTGAAATATCAAGAACTTTCTGTTTATCTAGATTTTTTGTATATATCTTTGAACTTTTGGTATATCTAGAAACGTGTGATATATTTATTACCTTGGATATATCTGGATTCTTTGATATATCGAGAAATTTCAAATATGTTTTGGTACTTTGGATATGATTATTAGTTTTCGAGGCATCAAAGATTTTACAATCTATGAACATTGAATACGTCTACATTACCTTCCCTAAATATTCCTAAATTAATTTCTACACTATCGTCCTCGCAGTCGTGTGGGTGTGATCCATCTGGAAGCGTCTCGTGGTGGCTGCACGGACAAAACGCCTATTTTGAGTCAGTCATCCCACACCTCTTCCTACTTCGTGGCTATCTCAGTGTACGCTGAGCGCAGTCTGCAGAGAGATAGCCTGCTGACCGTGGAGCTGGACGCTGAGTCGGAGCTTTTCACCATTCTCGTCCCACCCGCACTGCAGAAAAACGCCACCAGGTCAGCGACAATGGGAATACTCTGCTTTCAACTGGGGAGGAAGGGGGTTCGTGTATCAATAGTATGGGAATATTTATTTATAATAATAATATGAATGAATATTAGAATTCATTCATATTAATCTCCCACGATGTTGTGGGTAAGTTCCCTCTAAGTGATTTGTTCATTCAGTACACAACCTCACTTAAACTACCTCAACCCTTTCGCTCTATGTAATTTTACCGCACACGATAACTTCTGGCTCTTTACACCAACACGGACCGGAGAGATGACGTTCTCGTTGACCAACTAAACACATTAATCATATTAAATAAGATGGTGCAAACCTGACATTAACCTGATCTCGCAACGTCGCTTTAAAGTGGCAATGGGTAGTTCATCAAGATTTGTCATTTGCCCACCTCTCAATGGTCATCAATTATCAACTTAGATCCCCAATCCACAACAAATCCCCTTATACTTTTTGTAACTGATATAAAGCAGAATGGGCCGAATACACGGCGTCTATAGAAACCGCTCTACAGGACTTTGACATCATTCAATGCACATAATTGACGCTGTCTCATAACACTTCACCGTCGAGCTGAACCATGAAGACAGAAAACACGTACCCGTCGGGGTCATCCGTAGCTTCAATCCAACTTCAACAACGAAACCATCTTAGCAATTTACCCGCACCAACAACAGAGCCATACAAATTTCATCTTTTTACTCAGAAATAGATGCAGACATTTGTTAACAACCGATGAACTTGTGGCGGGATGTGCTGGCGAACCCCAACTTCGAACCTCACCATCAAAATGATGGATACTTATCAAGAGCTTCAGCAACAGAAACACAAACTTTACAGACAAACATGAGGCAATCCTACCATCGAGCACACCATACCATCAGATTATCAACAAGCAGAAATGCTCACCACACAATCCAGACAATAGAGAGACAGACAAGCAGTTACACATATTATAGATTGACCCAAACATTGACATTCCCTCACATCAGCCATGACCATAGCCGCCATCAACCAGATCAAAAACTCATCACCAACGGGCTTTGCCAGAACAACCTACACTCTTTGTAAGCACTGAACTGAACCCGCTATCAGTACTCTCACAGACATCTGTAACCTCTCCATTACACACACCACCACAGCCAACACCTAGGAACAAGCTTAAATCATACTCATCCTGAAAGTCGACAGTCCTCCTTCATCCCCAGATATAGCCTCATTTGTACCTCATTTGTAATGTACGTTTGATCGCTCCCGTGCCATTTAATAACTGTTTTAGCCGCTGATGAGGAGCATAGTATTGCTCAAAAATTTCGGCTATTATTTTAGATTTTTTTTTTATCCAAAGTGTGGCTTTTATCCCTTTTATAACACTTTAGACCTCGATATTGAGGCATCAACTCTCATTTCATTTGTACATGTTTCTCTCCTCCTAAATCTCTCGAAAATATTGGAAAGACCTGTTGAAAATAAAATTGATGCCTACATTCAACTTCCTCTAAGCAACACGGTTTCAGGACACAACACTCCACCACCTCACTCCTCACCGACCTCACACCGACCATCCGCGAAGGCCTGGGACTTGCTCTAAGCAACACGGTTTCAGGACACAACACTCCACCACCACACTCCTCACCGACCTCACACCGACCATCCGCGAAGGCCTGGGACTTGCTCTAAGCAACACGGTTTCAGGACACAACACCCCACCACCACACTCCTCACCGACCTCACACCGACCATCCACGAAGGCCTAGACGGGAAGCACTAGCCCAACGCACCCTGTAGTTTGCAATTGACAACAGTAAAACCTTCGACACAGTTCCAAGACACGTCCTCATAAACAAAATATTCAACAATTCACATCCATCCAAACTACAAGAAGTTGTTTGCTAATTTGATTGCTTGCAGACATGCACACCCAGTTTACAATAACAAGCCATCTCGAGCACGCCGCTTCTACAATGGTGTCACCTAGAGCATCGTTCTCTGACTATTCACTCATCAAGACAATTAAAAGAACCGCTTAAGGGCCATTCACACCAACTCAACTCAATACCTACCACAGCTCAAACGCGGATGACCTCACAATAATCACCCAACCACCACAAACCCGAAACCGCAGCTTCACACCTTCAGCAATATCAGAACACTCTCGAAATCTGGCTGCAGGACGACAGAATGAATATGTCTGCAAGAAAGTCGTCCCTCACACCATCAGCACCAGATAGTAGTGAACACCTCATCTACCCTCATGTCTCGCTCAACAACACTCACCCCACAGTCTCACTACTACGATCCTTGGAGTAATTTTTGATACAGAAATGACTTTCAAGCCTCAGACAATTAAGATCATCACTAAAACCTAATCTAGACTGAACGTGATACAGGCCCTAACCACACCTATCTACGGAAACTCCAGAAAATCAAGTTCAACTCTATAAATACAATTAATCAGACTCATAATTTCCGACTTAAATAATACCTGATACTCTGATCTGGTTCTCACACACATTAACTCCTTTCAAAGAAAACAGACCGTGGCCTTACGATACAGACCGCTCCCGTTTTCTATCTGCATGAGGAAGCCAAGGTCCAGTGGGATATAATTCTTTTAAAGACTGTTGATACGGTCCACTCCTGCCACCGCCTATTGAACCCACAGCACACCCACCGAAAATCATGCGACTCACCAGCAGCACACTTCGGCTCCCTTTGCATCATCATTCCACATCCCACTGGCCCCACATCTATGCACAAATAGATTCACATACACTTCACAGCTCATGCACTGGCTGACCATAGAGCTAACACGGTCCAACAGTCACCCACCGGAAGTGGAAGTGGAGAAGTTGGGGTGGCTCAGTGGTGACAGGTTTCATCTGTCGATGCGAAGGCGCGAGCACTACACGCCCTCCAATCATACAGACACAGACCAGGGAATGCCACTTCCGAGCGGTGCCTGCGATACGGCCAAGTACGACGTGACGTCATGCCCACCTATTGTACCCCATAGGCTCAATTATAATTTCACGTCAGTACATGATCAGTGGGAACGCCCCCTCGAGATGACATCAACTTCCTCAAGGGCGAGTCCTAATACGGGGGCCTGCACCTGCTTAAACATTTTCAATATGCACATGTCGGTGAGTACCTGGTCTTCAGGTAGTGCACCGGCTGAGGCTCCAGATCGAGCTAGGGTTGAGCAACAATAACAAAAACCTTATGCCTCATCTTTTCTCTCTTCGTTGCCCCCTCCCCTTAATAATTATCTCCCCTCGCGGTCCCCTCCCCTTACTATCCCCTTTTACACAATCAATTCGCCTCACTGTTCTCTCTCCTTGTCCTCCAGTCCCCTCACTTCCCCTTTCCTCACTATCTCCGCCCGTCATTATTCTTTCCACTCACTGTTTCCTCCCTCATTTTACCCTCCTCTCACTACCCTTCCCCTTCATAGTCCCTTCCCTTCATTATCTCCCCAGGTTTTGCGTAGAACAAAGCGATCTTGCTTCAGAGGCGGACTCGAACCCTTGGGCCGTGCAGTCTCTTACTCTCCTACCGCACCTGCCGGCCAACCCCAGCATGTACTTCCAGGTAAGGGTCACTTCCGTGGTTACTGTCCAGCATCTCCTACACACGAATCATTAGCGACATGTAAGAACCTCTCTCACGATGACAACTAAAAAGCCGTAAGTTATAGTTATCTTAAATTTAATACAGATACAGATACAGACACTAGGCCGCATCCCCCAGAAAGGGGGGTGGCCGACGGCAAGGCGCACCTCACACCCTCACACGCTCACACTCACACAACTTAGCCCTTTCGTGCTAAAGGGTCCGGCCGGTAGCCCCTCAACTTACTCTGGGTCCCGAATGTACCGAGGGACCGTCGTCAGCAGCAGGGCCCGACAGTTTTCACTGGTTTACCCCCGCCGCGTCATAATGGCCGGGCCCCCCTCACTCACGACCATCTCGACAGCGGGATGCCAAGGGCGGGAAAGCCCATCAGAGCAGCGTCAAAATCAACCATTCACAACCATTCTACACTCACGCCTGTTCATTGCACGCTCTCTCGCCACCTCCACATTCATGTCTCTTCTTCCCAACGCCTGCTTCAGACCATCCATCCATCAAAACTTTGGTCTACCTCTAGGCCTGCGACCACTCGCCTCCGCATTCATCACCCTTTTCACCAATCTCCCTTCATCCATTCTCTCCATGTGCCCGAACCATCTCAGTACACGCGAATCCACTCTGTTCTCCAACTTTTTCACCATCCCTGTTCTGATTCGAACCACGTCGTTGGTG
>SDVV010036353.1:0-10958 GCA_016164225.1 Gammarus roeselii
ATGAATTTGATAGTATAGATATGTGAAATATAGGCCAGCTGATCTTTATTCCCATTTACCGTTGTTTTATATGACAAGATTGACGGTAATAAAAACGACAGATTAATTAAATCACACTACTTCATTGCGATCAAGTTTTTAATAGACATGCCATTCATAATTTTTCGGCTATCAATAACCAAGCGGGAATGTGATATTCCATTTCAGGTACAGTCAGGCAATATCATACGTATAATAATGGATAAAGGACATTTCTTTCATGAGCTGGCCAAAGTAAGTACATCGAAGAATTACGACCATCCCATTTACCTATACCTGAAAATGAAATGATGGTGATGAATTAAGCCCGTAAACTAGCACGGGAAATGGATTTCTCATTGTGTTGCTACTCGTTCTGATTAGTTCAGTCCGAGAGAGAATAGCTATAAAGGCCTCTGGGTTCTCTTTGTGACGGCCTGTTCAGACCAAAGGAGAATGGGACCTTTAATTCGAGTGCAGCACGCGAGAGTGCGGGAGCGGCTCATCACGAATAGATGAAGGCGCAACGTTTAAGATATAAGACTGACTATATGCAGAACAAACTTTATAGAGCGGAAATAAAATAATACAAATACTTTTACTCAAACATTCGCCCCTACCACAAAAACTTCAAAAGTTCATGGCTTCTCTGTTCGAAGGGGTTTGTGAACAAAATGTCATTAAAATCACTTGAATGTTCATAGTCTATGTGCCTTTTGGGGAAGATTTTGAGGTAGGAAACGTATCAAAATGATACCACAAAATAATAACAATATTATCGACTACCATTCCTCCCACCTATGTAGCCGAAGATGACATTGTGTATGCTCATGCGCAGCTCTCGTGCCTGGCAGAGACATAGATCAGCCCAAGCGTTGGTGATTGACCAGGTCGCCATTATTATTTCACACATCCTGTCAGAGCGATTAGAGAAAACGGCTAATTCTCGATGTAGATCAAATAATCTTCGTTATGTGTGTCATATGACATGCATCATATGCATACGGTGGTCCATGTATGCTCATGCACATCTCGAAATGAGCGTAATCGCATATCAATTATTTTCCCTGTCAATACTTCAATTTGCAGATTTGTAGACTACGGTTTCATCTTGATAGTTTAATTGGGACCTAGATCAATATTTGTTGACATCATTTCATGGATAATATAGACATATTACTTACGTTAAATTCAGTTTCTGGCCCACCAATGTGAATTGTATGTGTCCGCAAAAAGTTCTTCTAAAGCAGCCGAGGCCAAATGCAATAAAAAAACACTTGGAAACTTGGAGCCCGGCGTTAAGTTGTCCCTGAATGCATTTATGACTTTCTTAGGATTTCCTTGCCTCATCTGCCATTGATGGATGGACGGGAAAAATGGACAGCCACAAAGACATTCTCTGACTTCAAATATCTGGAAGAGAAAAGTTGTCGCATTCCAGGTAATCAATTCAATTTTGAAGCTAAAATAACCCCCCGTCAGCGTTAAAAATCCCGTGATCGATGGAATGTTCATTATTTCTGCCTGCATGGGTTTATTCCCAATTTCAACGTGACCTCGGATACGCTCGCTGCTAACCGACAGAGGGGTTCAAGCCTCCGTTTTTTAACTGACTCATAAAAGATGTTTAAATAACCATGAACACAAACGCACAACGCAGTGGATGTCTGCGCAGCAACCATTATACGAAGGTCCACTTGAAACACTGGACGTAGGAGTAAATAAATATGATGGAAATGTTCCGAACGAAATAGGAATTGATTACAGGACCTATGGTTTCCCACTAGATGCATAACTGGGAATGTTGAATGAATGTGTTGCTTCGTAAGAGCAACTGACATGCCGGTAAAGTTCTGTACACCACAGAAATCAAGAATTTTTCGTTTTGTTTCCGACATTCTTCATGAAGTTTGTATCTTTTTGAGTATGCATATTCATAGGACTGTTTCCTACATGCCTAGAGGTAATTGCAATATGTACATATGTACACATTCTTAGGAACGTACCATCTCCATGCAAGGATATCGAAAACAATATGAGAAACACTATTTCTGGTGTCTGTATAGTACCTGCTCCGAAGAACGTAACAAAATGAAGAATTTTCCTTTAAAAACTTGATGTAACTCAAATTCATCCAGTAATCGGCAGCAAATGACATCACGGGCGCATAGACAAGAAAAAGAGAGACCAGAAGTGTCGGAACACAATTGGAATTCATGTTAAATTGATTAGTTATCTACCGTCCATTTAACTTATCAATTAATATACAAGTTATATTTGATCCAATGCCCGGATCGATTCTTATGATTTCAATTACAATGACTGAACTGACATGACCGTAAAGCGTTTACGCCTCATTCAACTAATTAATGCGCATGCATCGTCACTAAACAATTGAATTACGAATGGAGGACCAAATTTAAACTTTGGAACGGTATGGACTCCGGCTTCATGATGGCCACGATATGATCATGAGACTATGAAATTTTCGAGAAAGGAAACCCACGTCCTTTCAATGTCAAGATCATATATTTTTGAATAGCAGGCTATGAATCCCCCCGACGCCGACATGTTGCTGCTGTCACCCTCAAGCCCAAGCAGAACGCAACAAACAACGCAACATCTCCATTCGGGCGCCGTCGTCCGCAGCCCATGTTGCTCGAATAAAATATTTGAATGTTAGGCCTCAACGGTTACAAGACTTATGTCTGATCGATCAGTCAACAGCGACGGAAGACAAGCCCATGCAGCCTTGACAAGTCATTCTAGATGATTGTCATTATTACTGAATATTTCGAATTAATGCAATCCCATTTTTTGGCAATCACGACAAAAAATTGTTGTGATTGCTAAACGAGCAATAAGACTTGCTGAAACCTGTTTCTTAATACGGTTTAAAGACTCTGTTAATAGTCTGGTCATTATTGGAATCATTATTGCTACCAAAGTTTCCGACTAAAAAGGGCAAAACTCATAAACATGTCATTGAATTAATGAATATGGTTCTAGAAGTTCGCTGAGAAACGAACTGAGTCGGTTGATATACATGTCAAACATACGATACTTTATTAGATTTAGAGATAAACAAATCATTATTGTAGTCTTTAAATAGTACTAACTGAAAAGAACCGCAGTGCTCTTACTTACCTAGTACTTTGAAGCATCAAGATATTTGTCTGTATCATAAAGATATCCGTTGCATTTGATATGTTAATCTTCCCTTGTAACTATTCAAGATCATAATGAGCGTTACTTCCTTGAGACGATTATCAGACAGTGACAGAAAGCAAGTGGGTTCCGTCCATTCAGTAACTGAGTCCTGGCCTTGTTATGGAACAAACCTGTGAGTTTGTCCTACGTGACGCTCTGAAGAAGTATAAAAATGAATCTAATATCAGGGCCATTTTGTCGTTTGCGGTTCAAGTGACTTACGAAATATTCTGTCTGCAGGTTAATATAACTCAACTTAGTTTTTGAGTTAACCTACCCAGATACTTTTCAGGGAAGACTCATAAGAGTTGAGCAGCCTAGGAAGCACTCACACGACAGTTTAGTTTGTTTCGGAACAGTTAGAGCTCCTCCGTTTTACTAACTATTTACAGATAGATAGCTGCGAGTAACTGTTTCGCGCATCGTATTGTGATTTGTCATCTACGTTAGTAATCCGTCTCCGGTGAAAAAAGTTCAATACACACGAGTGAAATATCATTCTGCACGGCAAGGCACTTCGATATAAAGATTTACGACCAAACGTGAGGAGGTCGCATACTTAATGATGTGTGAGATGATTGGGCTTCAATGACTTTTTTATTTATTCATTAAATATAAAACTGAAATATGTATATAATTTAGAAAACCGTCAACTGCAGTCGGTTGTTCCAAGGTTTTCAGTGCCATAAAAAATATAAAACAGTATGATGAATAAAATTGAACAGATTGAAGTGTTATTTATTCAAATTTATTCAGTTATCTGCTGTAGGGAACGACATGAATGAAAAATAGGTGATTGTAGGATAAATTAATATGTCAATCTCAGGCATTTCGATAGACACGGGCTTCGTTTAGGCTGTGTTTAGGCAATTGGCATAAGGTAATGTTCGCATCAAGAACAGTTTAGAAATATGAGCTTCGTGAATTGCTGTAGAACTCGAACAACCCAGAGGAAACAAGGTTTTTATGGCGAGTAAGTGCGTACCCCCCCCCTTCTTTCATTAGGCAGTGGGCCAGAACTTACTGAAAAAAAGCTGCAAGGGGCCCGCGTAGCTCATTATAACGTTGTCTGATGGTTATTTACGATCGTCAGAAGGTTATCAACAATCTAACATACACTTTCCCCGATACACTCTTGGATTTTATTCGTTGCTGCAGCAGGTTACAGCGCAGCTGCCACCCGGCCCACACATGTGGAGAAACTCGCCACTCGTGCTGCGGCTTCAGCATTAGAATGTTACGGCCACATTCGAAAGTCGGATCCCGGCTTGGCGTCGCGGTTTAATCCGGTAGTTGTCCCCAGAGTGAGGGTATCCATTGGTTAGGGGTTCTTCCGGAACACAGCTGAGGTTTTTGTCCAGTCGGCTCTTGAACCTCAAGATGTTTGCTGCAGCTGACAACTGCGGCACACGCTTGGTCTAACGTATTTGCAGTGGCATTCGATTCAATAGCCGAGTTGCCCGAATCGTGAAGCTGTTGAATGCAACAGTTTGCATTGCTTTTCCACCCGTCGGTTTTGGCACTTTGGAGCAACATCTTCTGTCAATCTTTGCCTGATATCTCATGGTATGTTTCGTTAATTTTTTTTTGTTTTGATTGACCGTGTAGGCTTTCGGAATTTCCCAAACGTTTATGACTATGAAATTGAGCGAAGTATCAAGGTGTTTAATCTGTCATAATAGTACATTTCCTTTACCTCCGTAATATTGGAAGTAAAGCTTTTTTGCACTGCTTCAATCAAGTCTATCCAAATCTTTTTGTTTATTTGGAATTCAGAAGGGAGAGCAATAGTCCATTACTGGTTGGATTAGCTGTTCGCAAAGAGTCAACCTTGTCCATAAAATTAATCTCAGGTCAGAAAGGTTTTCATGGCCAAGAGCACAGTCTTCTGTCACTGGCCTCGACCTTTGCAATTTGTTCAGGGAATGAAGCATTGTTTCATATTAGTACTCCAATCGCTGCCTTATTGCTAGAACGATATGAAGCATTGATTTATGTCATTTCTTTTATGTCTCAGTGATTCAAATTTAGATTTGTTCAATTGCATATTGTTTTAACCAGCCCACTTGAAGATTTTTTTCAAATCAGTTTGATCATTTTAGCACCTCTGGAATCCTTGACAATGCCCAGTACTTGGTATCATCTGCTAAGCCGGAGACTGATGTAGGTGGACAGTTTTTGCTTAGTTCAAGAGCTATCACTATTATAGACTGTAATTTTACCAATTGAATATAAACATGACCTAATATACACAGTAGTTTAAACAGTTCGACTGTAATATGACCTAACTTGGCCTTGCGAGGGTTCGACGTAAAGATTTATGCTGTAGCACTGCCATAAGGATAGTTCATTATGTCTCCCAGCCCAGGGCAGGGACATATCACTGTCATAAGGATAGTTCATTATGTCTCCCAGCCCAGGGCAGGGACATATCACTGTCATAAGGATAGTTCATTATGTCTCCCAGCCCAGGGCAGGGACATATCACTGTCATAAGGATAGTTCATTATGTCTCCCAGCCCAGGGCAGGGACATATCACTGTCATAAGGATAGTTCATTATGTCTCCCAGCCCAGGGCAGGGACATATCACTGTCATAAGGATAGTTCATTATGTCTCCCAGCCCAGGGCAGGGACATATCACTGTCATAAGGATAGTTCATTATGTCTCCCAGCCCAGGGCAGGGACATATCACTGTCATAAGGATAGTTCATTATGTC
The DNA here is from genome assembly GCA_016164225.1 of Gammarus roeselii. Taxonomy (NCBI): domain Eukaryota; kingdom Metazoa; phylum Arthropoda; class Malacostraca; order Amphipoda; family Gammaridae; genus Gammarus; species Gammarus roeselii. The sequence continues at coordinate 5,950 of SDVV010036353.1, forward strand.
TCCCAGCCCAGGGCAGGGACATATCACTGTCATAAGGATAGTTCATTATGTCTCCCAGCCCAGGGCAGGGACATATCACTGTCATAAGGATAGTTCATTATGTCTCCCAGCCCAGGGCAGGGACATATCACTGTCATAAGGATAGTTCATTATGTCTCCCAGCCCAGGGCAGGGACATATCACTGTCATAAGGATAGTTCATTATGTCTCCCAGCCCAGGGCAGGGACATATCACTGTCATTAGGATAGTTCATTATGTCTCCCAGCCCAGGGCAGGGACATATTGTTGTGTACACAGCGTTTTTTTTAACGGATTCGGGTGGACTTCGGGACTGACTCGCCAACAATATTCTGTACGCATGTCTGTCTTCTGCTTGTTGCAACAATCTCAATAGAAAATAACGAAGATTTCAGAAGTTACGGAAAAATTGCGACTATCATTACATAACATCAAATCTCATGTGGAGTATTATAATCGAGCGCATCGGTTTTCTATATAACTGAACATTAATGCTTGCAGATGACGATTTGTTCCTTATCAAGAACTCGTGATATGATATGCAACATGCCATTTGAAAATTGTTTTAGAGTATTACGATAGAATAAACACTCAAGTCTGACATTAATTTTGATTTCCTCTTTAATTTTATCTATACTTGCACACATTTGGCGTTTATTTTCCTTTCATTTCATGAACACCAATTTATTTATCGATCTTCACATAAATTTCCCCTTTTGAAAGCCCGTTAGGAACATTGAGTCGATTTTTTCATAGAAAAAACAAGCTGCTGAAGGTATTTATAGCCGTTCAACACTATGACTATGACGGAGCACATTTGCCGTTGGCAAACATTGAAGGTACACGATGAGATTGGAGTTCGTTTACTTGTTCCGATAATGGCCGTGAGAAGGACGAGCCTTTGAGACTGCCATCGTTGCCTAATGCTGTAAAGAGTCGCTGTCTATGAGCTACATCGTCATTTTTACTGGTACTCAGTCACCGCAATCATTTAAATGTTGAACTCACTACTTCGACGAGATTTTTTTGTAATAGTCAGGTATCATCAATAATAGACAATGATCGATGATAATCATGTAGGAATTGGCGAATTGGGATAGTCGTACCGTTAAAGAGTTGTTCGCGTTGCCCAGCGTAGACGTGACCAGAATATAGAAGTCTCGTCCCGGATATTGTGCCTCATAACCCAGGAAGTAACTGAGTTCTAAAAGAGGACTTAATTTGTGTTCTAACTATCACCGTTTACCATGGCTCTGTCTAAATTGTTGGCCATATGATACTGTTCCAAAAATATGTTTCCATTGTTCCAGCTTTCTTAATATTCATTTATAAGGCTACTGTTAGAAGAGAGTGAAAATATTTACGTTCAGGTGGATTCATAATCTAAAAGCAATTACATAGTATCCAACCGTAAGTGAACTGCTCGCCCGATAATCATACACAGTACAAACGGAGGTTCTATGGGTTCTTTTGTCTTAGTCCGTGATTATTGCACCTTTCTTAGCCTGTAAAATCGTAGAAAATACGACTAATGTAAAACGCCAAATGACCATACATTTTTGACGCTGGTGTGCAATGTTTTTACCCTGAATATCCTTCGTGGCCAGTCTCTTTTGCTCGTAGTAAAACCTACGTATATTAAGTAGACAAGTAAACGGCCACGGTTCTGCGATTCCCATAGTCTATCTTGGGTGTTCACGACAGATAAAATTCAAATTTCGTAACGCAAAGAATTCATTACAGTATTCTCCACAAGCTCTTGAACGTTGGATTTTATGTGGAGGTAGTTAAAAAGATTGTAGGAGGAGAGATGAAAAAAAAACATTTTGTAATGTTAAAGAAGGTATAACAAATTCATGAAAAATTAAAATTCCAGAGAAATTCAAATAGAATTTATAATATTATCTTCATTTTGATGTAATACTCTACAAGATCTGTTAATTGATGTTTTGAATGTCATGATAACATGAAAACTGTGGAATATGAAACAATTCCGTGTGTGATTTTCGGATTTCTGGATACCTAAAAAATTGCCCTCACGAAAATGTCAATATTCGAATATGTAAATATAAAAACTTACATTCTATTGTAACACTCTAAATGCTGACTGACGGCTTAGCGATTTGCTTTTGTAAGCATTACAGCAAACTGACTGACGGACAACCAAACAGACGGTCCCAAATTCATTCGAATGGTATACAACACTTCCAAATCCGTCGCAAAAAAACAGCAGTGTGCTGAGCAATGCGAATACCGACAAGGGCTGGGAGACATAATTAAATGCCCGTAAGCCATTGATACAGTTCATTAGTATTTGGCTATGCAAAGCATTGCTTTAGAGGATGATGAGCTGTATATATTTTCACTGCATTCATATCCGATGAAACCATTGCTGGTTTTTAGTTGAAGAACACTGTCCGGCTTGTGACAGTTAAAACAAACGAATTTTCTAAGCCCTTTCGTTTGATGCACCGAAGTAAACAAACTACTTTGGTTTGATGACTTCAGTCAATTTTAATTGTACCTCGGAGGTAACAGATCAATATATTTACATTAGTAGCATTCACCATAAAATCAATTGTTCACCTATATGTTCTCCTACCTTCTTCATACCTTTGCCCTACCCAATTAACTATACATGATACACATAACCGAGTCATTACCTGGTCCAGATAATGATTGTGTCACGGATAGCCTTTTATCCTAACAATTTTCATGTTTATCAATTATGATTATTGCCTTCGAACGCCGAAAAAACAGTTGATATTTCGATTTCCTATTTTTACTTTTTTCTAATACACAATCAATAATTTGACACGCTATTGATTTGACTCAATAAACTAAACATCTAAAAATCTACAGGACCAGATCATCTGCACCACAAATAATTGAACAACCTTACGATCCGAAATCACGAACTGTCCGCTGAAAGAGATTTTTAACAGATCTAGGAATACCAGCTTCTTGGTGGTGGGAAAACATTAAAGACATTTTTAAGGCGGGAAGCAAGCAAGAGTCAGGTATTAATAAGACAATCAGTCTAACTTCAGTGGTCGGAATTTCTTTGGAAAGACTGATCAAAGTACGAATAAAATCCACCCAAATTCGAATAATCTAATCTAGGAAACCCAACATGGATTCAGAGGTGATTTAACCTTCTCGCCAATCACTTAGATATTTTTCAATTCGTGTCTCCAAAATATGCGAAGAATACAAAGCTATCGACTAGATGTATCTTGACTTCCAACGAGCTTTTGATATGGTACCCCATGTACGCTTGATGAAAAAAGTGGATGCCCACGGTATTAATGGAAATGTTTCCAAGTGGCTCCGCAACTGGGTCGATGGCCTCACACAGCGGGTTTGAAAAGGCTACGGAAAACTTCAAGGAGCAACAATTACATATAGAGTACCATAGGGAAGGGTTCTTGGACCCCTCCTCTTCATAACCTTTATGAATGACCTTGTCACCGACATCATTAGCAAGATATCGAAATTCACCTATGACATATAACTCTGCCAAATGCGAACTACGAACTGGATCGCCTATCCATTCAAAGTCACCTAAATACCATTTGCCGTGGCGGTAAATTGTAAATGAAAATCTTTTTACTTGACGGAAGAGCAGCACCTGACTGATGTGGACCAGCCACGAAATCTTCGAATATTGAAAAGCAGTGATCTCAAATGGAGAAGCATTGTGAATGCTTGTTTAAGAAACCCAATCGAGTTCATGGTTTTATATCCGAAAAAAATCCCCACAAGCACAAGGATATTATGCTTTCTAAGCATATTTTACTTATTAGACACCATTTGGAATATGCTATCTAAAACTGGTCTCGTCAAAAATGAGGCGAATCTAACAAAATGGAATTCGTTTCATCACCGAGCAACAAAAATGATCCCAGAACTGAGATTCATCACCCTACTGAGTTAGAAAGACGGAAACATCTGCCGCATAGACCACTCTGGTGGAGCCCCTACGCGTCTCCCAAACTTGAAACCGGATAACCCATCTAGGCTGGGCTACTAGTACAACAAAATTTAAATTGAAGTACCACTGGAAAAACTTTGCAGCTAGTTCCAGACCTACTTACTTTATTTACTTTACTATACTATATCCTCATCTGTTTGCATTACACATTCAAGATCTTATGGACGATCCAACACAACCGATGCATTTACTTGACCAGTTGATTATTGTGATCCTGCAATCGGATAGTACATCTTCTGCACTTAAATATGCATCGCGATTACTCGACGGAGTTTAATTGGAATATTGTTTGTGGCATTTACAAATGTAAAAAAGGTAGGTAATACATTTCCCTTGTGATATTTTTCTTTGTACGAATCTCTAAATTTCATACTTCCAATTTCCCTCTAGTTATTACCTGAACACCCAGAACAGTGTGAACTGAAACATCCTGTTCGTGTTTAACTCTTCTTGTAACATTTCACTTGCCAGTACATCTTACTATCTTTGCAAGAACGCTCAGCTTTGGAAACGCTCTCACTTCGCACATGCCTTATTCTCAGTAACCCACTTATCATACAGCAACCTTGGGACATTTTTGCATAGATGTTCAATAGGCACTCGACCAGGTCAGCAGAATCATAAATACCAAAAAAGATTTGGTCTGAGACAGATTCAAATCAATAATTTGTCGAATCAAATGTTTGAAGACATGGCAGACGCTGTCCCTTTAAACCTTCCTGGCAAAAGTCCAACCTCAATCCGCGGTGAAGGTCCCGATGGGCAATAATACCTTTATGCCTTGATGGCAAAAGCCGACGTGTTGCCAGAAATGAATCTAAACCATGGCTAACGACGGTAGCCGTTAGCCAGCCAAGTCAAATACCACAGTGAAAGGACTGTTGTCCGACAGATACCGAGCCATATATGTATTGTATGATGTTGGGGTATGATCATGTTTGTTTAATGTGGCATCACACACACACAAACACACACGTATTTATATAAATATATATA
>SDVV010036354.1:0-10958 GCA_016164225.1 Gammarus roeselii
ACCCTGCAAGAGAAGTTTAGGTGGAGGAACCTAATTCACTCCTTGAGAAGTGTTCTGCGAGGCCATGCACTGTTAAATGGATGAGTAGAACATGTGCAGCATGGCCTAGGGTATTGCTTTCTACTTAATGTTAGTCTTTGTGGTGACTTATTGTGTTCTGCTTGCTAATTAAAGAATGGGACAGAATGATTCGTCCATCATGTTTGATTCAGTTTAGTGTGTCTACTATGACACAGATATCTGTATACTCTGACACAGATATCTGCATACTCTGACACAGATATCTGTATACTTTGACACAGATATCTGTATTAACACGTGTTTCCCAAGACAGTTCAAACAAGTGATTCTAGCGTGATCTCCCAGCACATTATTGCTGAATTAAAATGGCGCTGAATTTAATCCAGGGAGGGAGCCATTCCCATGATGCATCGCCAGGGGCCATGATGCCGCTAGCGGCGCAGCCACCGCTATGGGGGCATGATGCCGCTAGCGGCGCAGCCACCGCTATAGGGGCATGATGCCGCTAGCGGCGCAGCCACCGCTATGGGGGCATGATGCCGCTAGCGGCGCAGCCACCGCTATAGGGGCATGATGCCGCTAGCGGCGCAGCCACCGCTATGGGGGCATGATGCCGCTAGCGGCGCAGTCACCGATATGGGGGCATGATGCCGCTAGTGGCAGCAAGGTGCAGTGGCGCTGCTTCTAGGGCCCACTTCTTGAGATCACTTGGTATGCAATTCGTCGTAATAAAACCTCATCAAACCACAATTGGTATAAATGCTTAAAACGGGATAATGCATTTTTTTTGCATTTGTATTATCTAAATACCGGGTCCGTGCACGGATTTTGGAACATACACTAACTTTGAGCAGTCACCCCTGCATCCAAGCGTCACCGAGTGTTAGGTAATGTTAGGCCAACACGTCAGTCTGTTCATGCGAAGTGTCTGGCCTGGTCGCTGTAAGATACGAGATCATTTCGGATACCATGGTGGATACGGTGGGGTAGTTCGATACCATGGGGCAGTCAATACATAATTAATAACACGTACGTTTGCCCCGCATGTTAGAACTACGTACCGTAGAATAATACGTAAGTTGGCCCCGCAGGTCAGGAACACGTACTTCTGCACGGCGGGTTAGAAATACGAGCTTCTAAGTTAGGTTAGGTTGGGTAGGAAGGTTCCAACAAGATGCTCGCAACGGAGACAGCAAATATATCCATCTGCACGCAACATAACGTTACGGGGCCACTACCCCGCCGTATCAAACTGAACCAGGGTGAACACCACAGTATACATTTGGATTTCGTACCATACTCCCTGTTCGGGTCGTTGCATAACAATGTCTGTACATAAATAACTCAGGCAATATTCTGACCTGAAGAAGAACTCATCGAAGAAACTACTCTTGTTCACAAACGTGAATCGCTTGCATTAACTGCCAAACAGGGGTAACCGTGAATTAATGAACGATTTATTGTACATACTACATATGTCAAAACATGCGATCGGAGTTACTGAACGAGCTATTGAGACTAGTAAACTCATGTTTACTTTCTAACACTATGTGCGGCATCCCTTCTTTGAATATCTGTCTAATGTTATCCAACCCTTCATCCTAAAGACTCGTCCTCTATATCTGCCAGGGCCACAGATGATATCAGTCTCCAAGTGTGTTGCCAGCGTCTTGTAGCCCTCAGGTTACCCTCTGCAATTGTCTCAAAACTATACTTGTCTTTGAAGGCGGCAGTAACTTGGTATCGCATGCCCGCATGCGAATGCGACGGTGACCTGTCAAGATAATGCGCGACCCGTCTACGTTGCCACGTACCTCGAAAGCAGTATACTTGTATCCCTGTCTGGCTTTATGTGGATGAACAGAGACAAACGGTGTCATGGTGAGGTGTCAGTGCCTTGCCTGACGGAGACAGGCGTGGTCCAAATCTGTGTCTCCTGACAGTTCCCATCCCCTGTCAGCAACAGTGAAGGAAATACTCGGACAATGAGAAGGTTATGAAGGGAAAAATGATGACAGTCTTCCCATTGTTCAGTGCCCCTCTCCGAGCCCTGCTCCAATGAAACAATGCGTAACACCAACTGAGTGGACTCAGCACATGAATTGAGACGTGTACAATCCTTGTACGATTTAGAGATACAGATCGTATCTTTCATACGAGTCAATTGCTCTTAACTATGTTAGGAGTAAATCAACTACAGACAGCCAACCTGCTTGATGTCTGTCTGTCTGGCGCCTTAGCCGCCCACTGACACTCGTGCCGTCTTGCCTTGCGTCGGCTGGTCTCCTTTGTGCCCGACGACGCGCCTCCGCTGTTCGTAATGCGGTAGCTGTCCCCAGCGTCGATGATCTTCTCATATCATCTTAGGTATTGGGGTGATTTATTTCTTACTTCTTACTTTCTGCTCCCACTAGTATGCGTAAGAGAATCGGGATCGTTTGCAACAAATATAACAGGCTGTTCAGGGCAAAAAAAATACAAAACCATTGTATGAATTAGGGCGAATACAAATATTCGGCTGAGTTATTTATGCCAACGGTTCGCCTCATGCAACTATCCATTTATGAGTAAATAATTTACTTCGTTTATTACACAACAAACAGTCTACATCAGTGCTTTGTTTTTCGAAGCGGTATTGAAGTGTCATGTCAAAAAACAGCGAGTCCATCTCCGGCCCAACATGGGCAATATTGCGCATGGTGGGGCTCTTAGCCATGCTCTCCTACACCCCTCCCCTCTTCTCGGTGCCTCTTCGCTGTATCCCTTGTTTTAGGACAGTTGAATGGCACCTGGGTCAGGAGTGTTGAAGCTTATGACCTAAAAGTTACATTACATGGCAAAAAAAAACTTTTACCTGTCACAATAGATGCTCCGTAATTAGTTGTAATTTTGAACTTAGTTTCGCAATGACAAGCCTAACAAAGGAACCACTAGGGCATTTTTCAATAAATATGCTATCCCATGTATTAGGTAGAATGTACCTTTTGAGTGTGCATCGCGTGTTCAGAAAGAGTCTAGCCGCTGGCAAGCTGTAGCTGTACTCTGAAGAGCAAGAGCGTGAGTATATTCATCCGAGACACAGTAAGCCCCTCTCATCAAGACCTGTGTAGTTTGATGAGGGCAAGTTGGCTCGACTCCTGACAAGGAAAAAGTTCCGTGTTGGCAGGGGCGCGTGGCTCTTGCTGGGGTCGGAGACGGGCACCCCTACAAGACTGAATGTTCAATGGAGAAGGTGTAACCTATAGGTTTCATGATACTTTGTAGCATGCCTCGAAGCTCATAAAGAAGCGAGCACCCTCTGGGAGAAATGGATGAATGCGCCGGCGTGAGACCAGAACGGTTAGGATGTACTGTAAGAGGCGGTCACCATCGGGGAGAGATGGATGAATGCTCCGGCTCGAGGACAGAATGGTGAGTAAGTACTGCTATCGAGTCTTGAGATTAGCAACACTCTGCATCATTCCATCACGAGGGGAGGAGGGCAGAGATGCATCGTGATGGATTGTTGTGTTGGTCCGGCCTCGTTGGTGGGAATGTGAACTAAGAAACGGCTCCTTCATGGCCTACAAAAGAGCTAAGCATGAGACGGGGTTCAAACGTTTCAAATCACGACTTAAGCCGAGGTTATTTATATTTCCATCCTATGGTCGATCTCTAGTGTGCTCTCAAATCCAGGAAGTTATATTTTTTAGGAGCGATGTTTTTTAATTAGGCTTTTTCTAACAAGGAAATGCCTGCATGAGAACCGTGGCGACTTTATCGCTGTTGATGCTGTGGGTTAAGGTGTTGATGTCATGTCGCTGCAGCCTCAACTGTTTATCAAGCGATTACAATGCAATTATTGGATCTTAGGCCTATATATTGTACCACACTACTCATTGCTAATGCTTTCCAAAAAAAATTCGACGAACCGGGGAGAAGGCAACCAGCGTCGTTGCAGTCCACTCATTTAACGTAAGCGCAAGGAGAATAAAACCGATTGCTTTTCCTGAGGTAACTTTTAATTCCTGCCCAGAGGCGACTACTCGCCCAGGGACGCTAAGGGCAAAAACACGGTCAGTCACATCAAGAGCGACTACTCGCCCAGTGGCGCTAAGGGCAAAAACACGGTCAGTCACATCAAGAGCGACTACTCGCCCAGTGGCGCTAAGGGCAAAAACACGGTCAGTCACATCAAGAGCGACTACTCGCCCAGTGACGCTAAGGGCAAAAACACGGTCAGTCACATCAAGAGCGACTACTCGCCCAGTGGCGCTAAGGGCAAAAACACGGTCAGTCACATCAAGAGCGACTACTCGCCCAGTGGCGCTAAGGGCAAAAACACGGCCAGTCACATCAAAAGCGACGACTCGCCCAGTGACGCTTCTGGCGACGACCCGCCCTGTAACGCGCTGGTGATAACTCGCAGCTGACTGTAAACGGCGCCATTAATTAAGGCATAGGCTGCTTTATGGCCCCAGGAGCAATCTGTGAGAGGTCTACGCCAGATGTCGTTACCAACTTGGCAGGAGATCAATCCTTACTGCAGTGCAGCTTCTGGTGCTGCAAGTTGTGTGTTTGAGCTTCGACAAGGCCACCGCGGTCATGTAGCAGGGAGATTGACGCCTCCTCCCGAGCTAACCCCCCTCAAAATTAGAACTAAACGCCTGCTTTACGTGTCTATACATACATACATTAAATCTATACATCCAGTCCTGTCTGACTTCAGTGGCAATTGAATCGAATTTAATAACAACAATATTTGAACACATAACTAAATGTAACACTTACAAGCTGCATGGTTGCATAATAGGCATAAAAAGTGATACTTTATCGCCTTATTTATGAGATTACCTTCTCAAAGTTTACTGGTGTTTACATTCGACCACAGTGACGCAACGCCCTGTTGAGAGATCTTTCATTGTTAGCCTCCCACAGGAACAATCCGAGAAGCGAGAATAACCTACATTTTTGCTCACGCTAGTGTCCTTTCATGTCGCAACCTGAATGGAAATCAGCTGTAATCACTGTAATTCTTCCTCTACCACAAACGCATGGAAAATAGCTGTAATCACTGTTTTTCTTCCTGTACCACAAACGCATAGAAAACAGCTGTAATCACTGTTTTTCTTCCTGTACCACAAACGCATAGAAAACAGCTGTAATCACTGTAATTCTTCCTGTACCACAAACGCATGCAAACAACTGTAATCACTAAGTTTCTTCCTGTACCACAAACGCATGGAAAACAGCTGTAATCCCTATAATTCTTCCTGTACCACAAACGCATGGAAAACAGCTGTAATCACTGTAATTCTTCCTGTACCACAAACGCATGGAAAACAGCTGTAATCACTGTAATTCTTCCTGTACCACAAACGTATGGAAAACAACTGCAGTCACTGTAATTCTTCCTGTACCACAAACGCATGGAAAACCAAGTCTGCTAGAGTATACGGTCTTCGTTTATTAATTCTATCACGTGTTATGTATCCAAAGCGTTTGATTGCTTCTAAATGTGACACTCATTAACACAGAAGAATACACTCAATTGCTGACTAAAAACCGTTCATGATTTTAATGACGAATCTATTCGTTCGCGTTTGTCTGTACGATGTTGCATGGTTCGCCGCGTAATCTTCTTGCCCGATATGAAATTCAAATTGTTACTGTAAACCACAAGACCATCACTAAGGCTCTTCCCATCTTTTCCAGATCCAAAATGTCAAAAACCATCAGCCTGGTCCAGCGCGAGTCTTTCTTCGACGATGTCTTCTTCAAGGACACTTGGACCGACTTTGACTCGGCCATCCAGACCATCCTCGACAAATTTGACAGCAAGGGACTCAAGGTGCGGAGTGGAGATCGCTCACCCCAGACGGGGCTGCTCACTGATGAGTGGGTGGGGGTTGCTCACCTCAGAGGGGGTCGCTCACTAATGAGTGGGAAGGGTTGCTCGCCTCAGAGGAGGCTGCTCACTAATGAGTGGGAGGGGGTTGCTCGCCTCAGAGCGGGTCGCTTGTCTCAAAAAGGGGCCCCATTTCAGAGGAGGTCTATCTCATAAGCTAGGGCTACTCGTCTGTTAGTGAGGGTGGCTCGCCCAAGTCGGGGTGGCTCGCCTAAGTTGGGGTTGATAGCCTAATGGTGGATGCTCGCCTAAGTGGCGGTTGCTCGCCTCAGAGGTGTACCTCGACTCAACAGGGTAGCTTGCTTCAGCGCAACTCACTTCAGATAAAATCGCTCGTCTTGGAGATGGTCGCTCACCTCAGACGAGGTCATTGGCCTCAGAGAGGGTCGCTAGCCTCAGGTGGAGTAGCTCGCCTCAGGAGTTTGATTATGATTCTGATGCGTTAAATAAAAGGCTGTTGCTCAAGATCAGCAACCGTCATTTCGTGGGTTATAGGTAGGGGTTTTGATCACGGACACTCAGTTATGACTTCTAATTTTGTTCCTTCTACAAATATACAACATGAATAGCTTTTTCCCAGTAGGTTTAACCTGGGCGCTCTTTGTCCATTATACTACTACTTCCGTAAAGGAGATCACCTACTCCTCTATCAATGAAAACAAGGGTAACTTGGTGACCGTGGCGAATTTTATTCATTCAGAACTTAGTACACCATCACATTCGTGTTCTGCAGTGGCAACGAATCTATCGCATGAAGCTCCCCCCTCTATTAGAGCATGTTTTGTGTTGTTGTGATGATGATGATGTTCGGTGTGAGCCCTAATGGAAAGAAACACAGTGAGGGCATAACCGACCATATTGTTGACGTTTATGGATTCGCTTTCTTTGTTCGTCGATTTTGCAAGAAAACAATAATAACATTGGCCTATTTAAGATTTTTTTTATTATCAGTACAAATAATAGAGTTACATGCTGTAAAAGAACATTTCAATGGACGTTAGCCTTAAGTTTGAAGCTATTTGTTACTCTAGTGCACGATGAAACTGCAAACATTTTAGTTGCAGAAAGATGAGGCCTGATTTGTGATACCAACCTCCTCAAGGCTGATATAGTTTCAATCCTTTGGCAGTTATAGCTAAAAATGATCATGTTATCTCTTTATTTGAGGACGATGAATAATCGTATATCTGAAGTTCTTCCCCCGAGGCACTCACTGCACGCTGGTCGTGACGCACGGTCCCGACTCACGGTCCCCTCCTTCCCACCGCAGGTCGACAGCGGCTCTCGCAACGAGTGCCGGGACCTGTACCGCAACATCCGAACTAGCAAGATAGACGATGACATCTACGCGTCACAGGCGTTGCAGGTCACAGAAAAGGACGGACGCTTCAGTGTAAGTTGTGAAGGTTTTGCAGTCCAGGCGCTACAGGTCACAGATAAAAACATATGCTGTGGTGTGAGTGGTTGGTTAGGAACGGGAACGGACGTTTCTGAGTGAGTCGCTGTTTGGGGTAAGGAAGGTTAGGAGCTTCAGGTCACAGAGAAGGGCGAAGGCTTCAGTGTGAGTCGCCGCTTGGGGCTAGGGAGGCCAACAGCTGCAGGTCACAGAGGGCTGCAGCAGCCGGGCATGGGTCAATGATGCAAAAGAGTTTGAAGGACCTGCAATGAGTTAGACGATGATACTAAGCCGTTCTTAGCATTTACGTCAATAGGGGATGACTAAAATCTGGATCGCCTTGCATCTGGAACAATTACCAATTCAGTATACCACGAATTCCAACTAAGCTAGCGAACGGCTTACAAACTTATCTACAAAAAATGTTTGATTTTATGGGAAAACATTTATTACATTTTTTATAACATTTTTGTGAAAGTGTGAAGAGAGTTGTTGCTTTTAGAACATTTTAATGTCGTAGCTGTCTAAATGAATTCATTATACTCATTACAGCCCTAATTGTTATTGGTATCACCAATTATATTGGTTCCCTTCGAATATAGACCGAGCAGATTCAAAAATATACAAAGAACTCCCCGAAACCCTGGAGACAGAGATTTTTCATAAATTTCAAAGTCGGTATACTGACTCTTCAGTTCCTCACATGATAATAAGCTATTAAAACATTTTTCTGACAGTGTTATGAACGTTCTGTTCACTCTGTGATGTACCTACTTGCAACAGTTTGAACAATTGGAACATAGCAAGTTATGTCTAAAGCTAGTGTTCTTGGTTCCATAACAATTAATTCAAATTAGCGACACTTTGGTTTGTAATTGGAACCTTTTACTCATTTTTGTGGCATGTTATACTTTTGACATTTCTTGGTGAGGCTGTTCGATTCCTGCATGTGACTTTACGATGGACACCAAAAACCTTTCTTCCCTCACAGTGTGTAATGGACGTGAAGGACTTCAACCCCAACGATCTGCAGGTGAAGGTGGTGGAGGACAGAGTCGTGGTGGAGGGCAAGTACGAGAAGGTGAGCACGAGGCAGAGATGCGAGTTGTGGGAGCTAGAGGCCCCTATACCTCTGTGAGTGGTGAGGGATTTTGAAAACATGCTCTTCCAGATCACAAAAGAACCTTACGCAATTAAGTGTGATTAAAGAATGATCCAAGCATATGTCTAATATTTATTATCACATAGCCCCAATCTGAACAGTTTTATTTCCTTCATTCTAGAAGTCAGAGGACGGTTCATCATCGAGCAGCAAGTCGTTTTACAAGGAGTTCACGATGCCCAAGAGCGCCAACCTCGACCTGGTGTCAACGGCACTCTCCAAGGACGGTGTTCTGACCGTCAGGGCGCCCAAGAGGGTACGCCAGCTGGGGGTAGGGAGTGAATGTGGAGCGATGGGATGAGTATACAATGGTTTGAGTTTGAGCGACAAAAAGAGCGTCGATAGGATCACTCGATCGGTCCAACAAGTGGCACGGGCGGAACTCTGTTTCAGTGATGATGGAGTAAGGTTTAGATTGCAAGTATACGTGGAAAATAATCAGGGTATCAAGGGCACTTTGGAATAAGATTTTTTTTGAGATACACAAACGCTCCCACGAATAGAATGTGCATTTGACGAAATGCATATACTATTTTGCCTCTTTTATGACTCACTGACGTTGCCCCTTCCTCCTCTAAAGCTGACTTATCTATTCATCCTCACCCCCAGGAGGGCGCTGACGCCGTGGTCCCCTCCGCTGACGGAACTGTGAGCCAGTCCTCTTCCAGCCAGCAGAGTTCAGTCCAACAGTCCTCTTCCAACGTAGTCTCCTCCAACGTGTCACAGTCCACGTCCTCCGTCAAGAAACAGTCTTTCTCTTCGTCTACCTCGTTCAGCTCGTCCACCTCATCCTCCCTTTCCAAGTCCACTCAGCTCGCCTCCTCCACCCTTGGCAGCTTCGACGAGATGGCCAAGGATATGAACGACCGACTCGTCTTCACTCATGAGAGTGTCAACCTCAAACTGCCTGAAAACTGAGTCTCTTTGCGCTTTCGGTGGAGCGGGGGTGGGGAAGGCATGGGACTTTACCTTGGAAGGAGCAGCATAGTACCACCAGACATGCAGGCAGAGATCTTATAATGATTGCGTGCAAATAATTTTTTCATCCTCCTCTCGATCATGTATGAACATATTTCTAAATTCTAGTTTGATGATTACGTTCACCACACTTTTGTGAACGTAACCATCAATGGTTCGTTCACCACACATTTCTGAACGTAACCATAAATGGTTCGTTCACCCACATTTGAACAACTATAATACGTGCAGCTCTCTGTGACGTGGTTTTGAAGATGCGTCTCGTGGATGAGACGAGTACGAGGCGCCTCTTGCATAAGCCGAGTACGACAATACATTGTTTCTGAAGAGGGGTCTCGTGCATGAGACGAGTACGACAATACATTGTTTCTGAAGAGGGGTCTCGTGCATGAGACGAGTACGACAATACATTGTTTTTGAAGAGGGGTCTCGTGCATGAGACGGGTACGACAATACATTGTTTTTGGAAAGGGGTCTTGCGCATGGGCGCGTGCGACAATACATTTATAAAGCAATATCTCATTATTATTATGTGATACTTTCAGCACTTATTCATAAGTTATTTTAACTTTAAATACTGCGTAGGTATTCAGTTGTATGTGTTTTCTGTGCCGTCTTGTCACATATCCTTTAAAAATGTTTTATACAACAAACTTTCTTCTATAAAATAAAATAAAGAAAAATATAGAATCGGTAGCACAGATGTTGTGAATCCAATAATTTTTATCGAATCTGTGAAATATCGGCCAGCAGCACCGGTAGTAGTATTAAATAAGTTATGTGCGGTGATAGGAAACTAGAAAAAATCAATCTTCTGTGATCATCAAATATGTTCAGTAAGATCATTTTTTAACGGCAACAAATTTTTCTTTTTGTGGATCTAGAATGCTCAGTGTTCCTAACAATAGGGTTTTGTCAAGTGAAATCAATTTCACTCACAAAAAATCTTGTACTATTTTGTGTACAATTAAATTCACGTGTAGCCGCCCCCGTTAATCGCCAAGTACGATCCGCTATACCATCTACGGGAACGGGTTCTAGCTACATTTACGTGAGTTCTGGGCCTAGTATCGTCGACGGGTTACCGTCCTGACAGATACCGACTACTTATTTCAAGTGGCCCAATTTTCTACAAATATCAATCTGAGAAGGGTTTCCTCCCCCTTTCTTACCCGCCGTATCAGTTCATCCGCCACGAAGCCTCCCCAAGGGGTGAGTTATAAACATTTATGAACAAACTCATATATTTGCTATATAGGTAACTAATACACAATGCAAATTCATAACCTAAGCGTCGAGCCTGAACATCTGGCTACCGACGACTGCTCACCCTAACCCCAATTGTACATGTACATCATATAAAATTGACAGGTCATAAATAATAGGTGTCTCCAAGTCCCAAAACGCTCACCGGGAGTAGGGTTACAGGCCGATGACGTTGACGCGGCAGGACTATCTCGTCCCGGGCTCGTAGCGGAAGGTAGGCGACGTCACCTCCGCGATCTTCTTAAGTG
>SDVV010036355.1:0-10958 GCA_016164225.1 Gammarus roeselii
ATTAGGGAATTACTTGGGCTTGTCCTTTATACGACAAAACATAACTATTCACTCCGAAAATCGACACGAGCAACTATACGAAACATAAGTAATGGTTTTCGACTTCCCTCTCTTGTCTTATCTTGAACGACGATATCAGACCCACTCGAAGGATTCTTTCTGTTTGATAAGCATTATTTCTCCCCTGAAGCTGTCGGCTCGTCACATCGGTGTAGGATTTATCATCTGTTTTTCTCTCTCTGATCTGTTGGGTTATAGACTAATGCCCTCAGAACACATTTTGAATAAACGGATACCTCAGGGAGAAGTGTATGCAATACTTCCAATACTATCCTCGTAACCAAAGCTTTGTTTTTAGTCTTCAGCAAGCTTTTTCTCGACGCTCGTTTGTTACTTATAATAATAATAGTAATAATAAAAGCTTTATTGACAACCATCATGGGCATAGTATTACAATTGAGACATCTTATTTTATAGAGAACGAGAATATTTTATGGTTACAGTGAGATACAAGTTGTAAAATTACCGCACACAAGTAAGAATAAGTTACGCCATACAACTCTATCCTGTCTATGCGTAAAGTAATTCTCTCCATCACCTTAACAATGACGAGGCAGCGAGCGCATCACCAGAACAGATTGCAACGAGGATTTCATTTGGGGAGTTCATAACTCGAGTCATAAGGCTGTGTGCCGCTTTACGGAACAGTACCTTGATGAGATTTGATTGGTTTTCAGTGAAACCCCTGCTCGCTGACGTCGAGCGAGGGACCTGCATCAGCCGTCTAAATGTGTCATTATAACTCGTTGTCAATTTCCTCACGCTATATTAAAAGTATTTTCTCCACAGTGCATTACAATAAATCAGGTACAACATGATTTGAAGAGCTGGATTTTAGCTTTCCCTGGTGCGAACGAGAATTTTCGTATCAGCACGTTACCAAGGGCATTTTGCCGCCTTGTTTGCTTTGCAACATCCTTGTCATCGGTGCAATTTGCTGTGATGATGTGACCTAGATATTGAAATTCATCCACATAATCCAGTGCAACACCGCCTAGTTGTACCTCAGTCGATAGTTGGTAACTAGGACCCTTCGGTCTAATTAACATACATACAGTTTTTGCAGTTTTATATACATTATCATGAGGTTCAGCAAATATATTACAGATATCAAGAAGCTTTTGCAATGTTGAGAGAGTCGGTGCTAACAACACCATATCATCTGCATAACTAAGATTGTCAACACAACAGTTGGCGACATGACACCCTTGGTTTTCTCTACTTAGAAGGTAATTCAACTCATCAGCGTACACATTATACAACAGTGGATATAGCTGACCTCCCTGCATAATTCCGTTTTTACAATGATAAGTGGCCGATTTTGAACTTTCCAATCGCACTAAGAATTCCTGTTCCCTGTAGCAAAGTAAAAGCAAGTGCACAATATGAAGAGGAGCTTTTCTCTCAATTTACTTTCTGTACAAAGTTCAATGGTTTACTCTATCAAAATTTTTCTTCTCGTCTAAAAAAACAGAGAAAAACAGTCGAGTCTCTACATTTGTAATACTCAACAGTTTGTTTGAATGTGAATATCGCCATTTCAGTTCCATAGCCCTCTTTGAATTCAAACTGACTGTTTGCGGTAGACATAAATGTTTGCAATCTTGCAAGAACAACCCGCTCAAGAACCTTGGAAATTGTTGTGGCAATAGCAATGGGGCGATAATTATTTATATTAGAAGGGTCCTTTTATTTTACATTTCAGAAGAGGAATCACAGTTACATGCATTACCTCTCTTGGTAGCTCCTTGACATGAATGCAGCCCGAAAGGAAGAGACCAAGCACTAGTCAGTCTGTGGGAAGCATTCTTGAACACTTCACTCGGTATGTCGTCATTTCCAACAGCTTTGTTATTTTTGAGGCCTTTAACAATGCTCCAAACCTCTGCCACCGAAACCATTTCGTTAACAGCAGGAACATTATCGAGGGCGTTTTGCACCCAACCTCTGTTCTCTTCCGTGACAACAGAATTAGCAATGTGCTGGAAATGCTCCCCCAGACCCTAGCAATGCTTGCTTCCCCAGTTACGCCAGCCACTGCGAGTGGAAGTGCTTCCTTTTTAGGGTTAAGTGACCGAATTTCATTCCAGAAATCTTCACATTTACCTCCTCGCAATTTTGCTAGAAGAGCTTGCGCACGCAACTGTTGCTCGTTCTCTCTCAAGAACGCGAGTTCTCTACGAAACCGTGACTTTGCTATCCTCATTGCTACCACAAATTGACCTTCCCGAGGCTCTCCAGCAATATTCTAACTAAATACGGCTTCTCGTACAGCATAATTCAGTTCTCGTGCTCGTTCATTCCAACCTGGGACGTTATGTTTGCTCAGTTTTCTACTGCCAAAAACACCCCGTCCTGCAATTAATATACACTGCCTAGTACAGAAATACAGATCATTCAATCTTACGTTATCAACACCTTCATTCACTCTGAGGAGCCTATCAGGAATATTTGCAAGAAGGACATTGAGCTCAGCATAGAATCTGTCCAGTAGTCTCTTATTATCAAAATTCCAATCAATCGTCCAACCTCGGAGAGATTAGGTTGTCTAGGAGTCCGCATTACTTCTACACTCAAAGTTACCCCTAAAACACGGTGATCCGAGCAGGCAACATCGGGCAGCAAGTGACAGGATATTGTTGCATCTAATAGCAGCGAGGACAAAGCAAAATGACCGATCCATGAGGTGGAAAGAGAACCGTGGTTCACATGCGTGTACGTGTCCGGTGGTAGCAGCCTTGTGTCCTGAAATGCAACATTATGCGCAGCAAATAGCTCTTCAATCTGAATGAACCAATTTGTGTGTGGTGAGGCATCAAAATCTCCTAAAATACACACTTGTTGCTCTTCCTTACTCTTCAATATACCCCCAAAAACACACATGCATCTGAGATATTCCTCCAGATTTTCATCGGAGTTGACAGGGAAGTAAAAATTTAAGAACAGCACAGAAGTCTCGTTAATTGTAAGGCTCACACCCAGGATTCTATTGAAATCGTATTTCCTAATTTTTATATGCGAGCTCAGAGATCGTTGCCAAATGAATGTCAAATCCCCATGTGGTCTCTTCACCCTGATTTTCCTCGTCTCATCGACAGAGGAAATTGAGAATGAAGCTATCTTCTCTCCCAGAGAGGACGGTAAATTAGGCTGCCAGGGATGAAGCCACGTCTCCTGCAAAGCTGTTTACTGAGTTGCTTTGCAGAGGTCTGCGACATAGGCTTCACAATTTCCCGCTAAGCCAAAACAATTTAGAGAGGCAATTCGAACTTCTGTTCTGCTACCGTTATTGACCTCCATTATATAGCTGCCGCGTCCTGCACTGGGTCCCTTACGCGCCTCATACTCTTTACCTGTATCTCCCTAACCCGTTCTATAACATCTGCTTCGCTTTGTTCATCTGTCAGGTCGTAGTCTTTTGGTAAGCGCATGTTGGTCTTGAAAAGCTGTAGGCAGGTTCTCTCTTCCCAAATGTTCTCGTCAAAGAGCACGGACTCCAGTAGATTTGCGTCTCCATATATCTCAAAGGGTGAAGTTTTCCCTCTTGTGCTTAGCTTTTCTTGCATTTGAACGATGTTTCTTCGCCAAGATGCTGCTTCACACGTTCCTTCATTCTTCTTAGAGAGAACCTACTTCCAGGATACGATAGTGATACGAAGAGTTTCGCAGTGCCATTAGTCGCGAAACTCTCCTGAAGAGTACGCCCATTACCTATCTTCACGTTAGGGTTCTTCTTCAACTATTTTTTCTCCCTAATTGCCGACACATCCGTCAATTCCTCCTGATTGCTCGGCAACATTTGCTCATCATCCTTAGTGCTTGAGTCGCGACTTTGTGAGGATATTATCTGTCGTACCATGTCACTGTATTGGGTTCTACGTGGGTTGTCCGCCTTCAGCTGTTGTTGAAGTAGTGATGTCGGTAGTGATGGTGGCGGTAGGGGGCTGTGTCAATGATGGTGATTGTGCTCGCGAGAGCGAGAGAGTAGGCAACTGAGTCTGTGATTGTGGTATCAGTGATGGTTGCGTTGATGGTGGTGAGGCCTGTTGATTAGCTGGTGGCGGTATCATAGTGCGCCGCGCTGATTAGTCTTGAGGCACGGTAGATATGGCTTTGCCAAACGTACGACCACTCTGAAGGCCTTCAGTTGCCATCGGTTCATGGATACCTTCTAAGATACTGGACGATTTTTTCTCGGCAAGCATTGTTGCAATACACATTTCCATCTTTGATATCCTATCAGCATTGCAGTCACAACTACGAGAGACTTTGGCAAGGCTTAGTACCTCATCTACTGCCTGTTGAATCTTCTTAATTGCTTTAGTATGAGACGACATTTCGATTCTGACGCCACGGGTTTGGGCAATAATATGAGCTTCATCGATATTTCTCAAGTCAACAGAGGAAACTTTATCAATGTCAACTGCTGCAAATAGCGGAATACGCGGCTCATCTTCACTCACCAGACGTAGTATAGGCTTTAAAGCAGTCTCATGCGCTGTCGAGGCACCTCGACGGGACGACAGTCTCTCTCCGCCACTGGATGGCGCTGTGTCTGGAGCCTGAGGCTGAACATTTACATACAATTGCAAAGCCTCCATTGCTGCCTCCGCACCGTATGTTGTCTTGGCAGTTGCAACCAGATCGTCTATCGAAATGACATTTCTTCTTGCTCTTAGAAAACATAGTACATCATTTACATGTACGTTATTCTCACCTCCACCTGCACTGCTGACATCTTGGCCTTTTGGTGCCATCTCTCACTGTGTTAGTGCTTCTGGTTTCAAGTCACACTGTCTGTAGGCGCTACTCTCGCGCTATTTTCACTTGGTGGCCTGTGTCAAGAGTTCAGCTCACAAAACACAGAATTTCATTTGTACCTCATTTGTTGAGAGCCCATAAGTAGATTCAAAATGTGCACCAGGATCTCATACACCACCTGTGCAGTGCATCAGCACAAATATAATCACCACTCTCTGAACGGGTTACAAACTCTGGGAGCACAAAGCAGACACTCCCTCTCACCACCACCGTTGAAAAGGTTTTAGTTGCATGTTTATGACATCAAATATTTCCAGGGATTTTCTTACTGTTGCCAACATTACCATTCACTTCAACCCCGCAGATTTCCGAAATATACACAATTCTCGTAGCACTCATACGTTTGTTTCATTACTAACACTTTTCAAAACAAAGTCAGGTATACATTTTATTTTATTGTGCAATTTTACACTTCTCATACTTGATACCCTTTCATTGCCCCATTTGTTAATTTGGTTTCCTTCAACTTTAGCAGTTTTTTTTTTCACGGGACATCTCCTTGGTATCACTATCATACGTTTCAAGATCACTGTCACTGGTATCCATTCCACTTTAAGTATCCCACGTTTTCCCCATATTTTCATTATGTTCCATTCCGTCTAAGGTTTGAGTGACTCCCTTCATTTCATCCAATCTGTATACGTTCAACGTTTGGTTGTTACTGGCATCGCTCTTTCGTTTCTGCTTGCGACCTGTTGAGCACTGTCTATCTTATTATTTTGGAAACTCAGGTCCGGATTATTATGTTCTATCAATACAACCGTTATATCCTTAGAGCTTGTATTTCCTCGTTCATTTTTAGGATTATCATATTCAATATAATGATGTCCATTGCGAAGACGTCAAAACCCAAACTTCAGTCTTGATTTGCATAGTTTTATCTCTGCACTGCAAATAACACATACTCCAGTGTTTTCCTTTCTGTTAAAATACTTCCATATCAAACTTAGCGACATCCTTCTACACCGGAAGCACTCCGTTAACTGAATAAGCACGTATTTAAGTCCAATTTTATATATTATCTTACATTCATATATGCAGGGTCGTTAGCCTCACTGTGTCGGCACATGTGTTGACACAATGCATATATACAGGGTCGTTAGCCTCACTGTGTCGGCACAAAAGTCGACACAATGCATATATATAGGGTCGTTAGCCTCACTGTGTCGGCCCATGTGTCGACACAATGCATATATGCAGGGTCGTCAGCCTCACTGTGTTGGCACATGTGTCGACACAATGCACATATATACAGGGTCGTTAGCTTCACTGTTTTGACACCGTGTAGACATTTATACACATTTTGTGCATAAGAGTTACCATACACTGCCAGATGCATTAATACCTAGGCAACCTAACCTAACCTAACCAACTTAAACAAGAAATATGTGTCATCTTTCGAGAAATCCTGCTTACGTATGATACTAATGGATCAGCTTCACGTTATTTTATGTTAAAAGAACTATTCATCCTAACCTAACCTAACCTTGTATCCAAGGAATTATGTATTTTCGATCGAGTTTTTTCTTTCTTGAATATGATTTTCAGTTTATAGGATTTTTGTATAATAAATATCTCCAATTGACTCTGCATTTTGATCTCTTCTTTGCAGGTCTGATACACACTTCCAATTTTGATCTAGCGAATTTCATCGTTGTTTGATTGTTATAGCTATTTTTTTAAATATGATTATTGATTTTGATTTAGAACATATTATTCACACCCATAAAAAAAAACTAACCTGACCTAACCTAACCTAACCTTATGTAATGTTATCAGTCATTTATATATACATATGAAGTCCTCCACACTGTTCTTTATAAAGCTTTCACCTTATTCTTTTTACTTCTTGGTCATTCTCGATCCATATTAGTTAGCAGAGAGTGCAGATTTTCAATATTAGATGGTTCGAATGTTACAAGTATATATCATATTTGTATCCAGTTTCACGCAAACGAATACTTCGTCTCATACAAGGTCTACCACATTTACTTCAATATCTACATCCTCGGACGGTTGGTTTTCCTTTTCTTTCCTATAATTTTCATATTCACGACAATGGCTGCGTTTCAGATGTCGCCATACATAACTCGTAGATTTATGTTTATTCAATTTTATTTCATTTTTGCATAGATTACAAAACCCTGTTACCCCATTACTTTCGAGCAAACGACGACTCAAGCTATACCCCATCCTTCCACAACAGAATCACAATCTTGACAGAGCAAGATCTGATCGGACTCAGATTTTTATATACCAATCTGTAACACATCTAGAACATTCACCCCCTAGATAGGTTTATGGCAATACGTGAAACATATTTTTCTACTGACTTCGACAAATTCGACGTTGCCTCCTACTTACACGATGTATGCTATTCACTGCTCATCCTATGAGTTTTAGGATAATATAAACATTCGAATAAGAATTGACATGGTTTATTACTTAATTATTAGTATACATTACAAATCTTGTTGGATTCAACAATACTTTCTAACTCATTCTTTTGATTTGTAACAGCATGGTTCGTACATCCCACCATGCTCAGCATCACGATGAGCATGGAGTATATAGTAAATGGAGTATATACAGTAGTAAATCCTTATATACTCCAGCATATCTTTGATGTGAATACCGAAAGCTGTTCCGTTCCCTTGAGTCCACAAATGTAATGCTTCTTCTTCTTGAACCTTGATTATTCGAAAGTTCTCTAATTCAAAGTCATTCTGATCTTCATCATTGAAAAATTGTTGCATACGTTTCAGATTTTTTTAGGTTCTTATGTGAAATTCATTTTCCTACTACCTCAGCTTTATTACAGTCATGATGATTTTCCACTTAGATCATATCAATTTCGAGATTTGCCTTCTTATTTCCCTTGAACCTCGTTACGTACGACTGTAACCCGTCGACGATAGTTACAAAAAGCTGTCTTCCTTTTTCCTTAATCCATGTATGAATGCTATCTCCAACTCTTTTGATTCTTGCGGGCGCTCGTGCGATAACCTAACGCAGGTGCGCCGCTTGGAGCAGCTCCAAGCGCGGTATCTGAACCACTCGCTTGCTCTACTCGACCCGTGAAGCGTCCGCGTTCCGACACCGGCGATACCATGATCGGTTTAGCTCACGGGTCTAGTAGAGCACCCGCGATACCACAATCGGTTTAGCTCACGTCGATACTGCTCCCGGTACCGCATCTCCCCGGGCGCCCGCAACTGACGGAAGCGCTGCTGGCGGAGCAGCTGTGCCCGCATCCAAACCGAGCGATGATAGGCCTAATGTTTTGCAAAAAAAGCCTGCAATCGCATTATAAAAGCTAGCTGCATGCCGAGATTGGAGTCAGTGCAAGTGAAGCAAGACAGCTCATTCTCAAATAGACAAGAATGAATGTTCACGTGGCAAAAATTAGTTTACGTGTTTTGGAAGAAGAAATCTCCATAGATGGTATGAGTCGGATCGGACAAATATTGACTAGTGTAGGAAGCAACAGTTATCTCATAATGGGTAAAACAAGAATCAAAAGAGTGGGAGATAACATTCATATATGGATGAAGGAAAAAAGAAGTCGGCTTCGAGTAGGTAATGTGGACGGGCTACAGTCGTATGTAACAAAGTTCAAGGGAAATAAGAAAGCAAATCTCGAAACTGATACGATCCAAGTGGAAAATCATCATGACTGTAATAAAGCTGAGGCAGTTTGAAACGGATTTTACCTAGAAACGGAAAAAAATCTGGAACGTATGCAACAATTCCTCAATGATGAAGATCAGAATAACTTTGAATTGGAAAAGTTTCGAATAATTAAGGTTCAATTAGAAGGAGCACTGCATTTGTGGACTCGAGGGAACATAAGAGCCTTCGACATTCGCATCAAAGATATGATGGAGTAAATGGAGGATCTAAAGAGGAAACTGAAACATCGTGATGATGAGTATGGGTTGCTGTACAAACCTTGCTGTGATAAAAAAAACGAGGTAAATGTAATTAATGATGCCAGCAAGATCTGTAATTAATACTAATGATACAGTGAAAAAACATGTCAAATGTTTATATTATCCTAAAACTCGAAGGACAAGCAATGAATTGCATACATTGTGTATGTAGGAGGCAACAACGAATTTGTCGAAATCAGTGGAAGAATATGCTTCACGGTATGAAACAAAACTTAAAATGTCGCTCATGACAAATTCAAACATTGACATAAACCTATCTTGGATGTGAGTGAAGATGTGTCAACAGATTGTGATTCTGTTGTGGAAGGATGGGGTATAGCTTGAGTCGTCGTTTGTTCAAAAGTAATGGGGTAACGGGGGCTTGTAATCCAAGCAAAAAAGAAATAAATTTAAATAAACCTAAATCTACGAGTAACGTACGGTGACATCTGAAACGAAGTCATTATTGAGAATATGGAAAAATATTGGAAAGAAGAGGCAAATCAGCCGTGCAAGTCGTCAAAGGATGTAGTGTCAGGAGATATTGAAGTAACTGTGGTAGACCTAGTTTGAGAGGAAGTGATCGTTTGTGTGAAACTGGATACAAATATGAAAATAGTTGTAACTTTCTAACCATCTAAGATTGAAAAATTGCCCTCCCAGCTGACTAACATGGGTCGAGAGTGACCATGAAGTAGGAAGAATTAGGTGAAACTTTTATAAAGAATCGTGTGGGGGGGATCATGTCAATGACTGAAAACTGTACATAAGATTAGGTTAGTTTTTTTGATGGGTGTGAATAACATGTGAAAGTGATGTCGAACTGTGTCAAATCAAAAATCAAGAATGATATGAGAAAAATAGTTATGACAATCAAACAACGAAGATATTATCTAAGCAAACAGATCTTTGTTATACACTAATCCTAAAACACTGAAGATCATATGCAAGCGTGAAAAATGTCGATCGAAAATACCTAATTTCATGAATACAATAGGTTATGTTAGGTTAGGATGAATAGTTCTTCTAACATAACATACCGTGAAGCTTATCCACTCGATGAATAAGTATCATACGTAAGCAGGATATCTCGAAAGATGACACATAATTCTTGTTTAAGTTGGTTCGGTTAGGTTAGTTTGACTAGGTTGTAATGCATCGGGCAGTGTATGGTAACCCTTATGCACAAAATGTGTGTAAATGCATACTTGGTGTCGACACAGTGAGGCTAACGACCCTGTAAATATATGCATTGTGTCGACACATGCGCCGACACAGTGAGGCTAACGACCCTGTATATATGCGTTGTGTCGACACATGTGCCGACGCAGTGAGGTCAACGACCGTGTATATATGCATGTAAAAGTAAATATAAAGCTGAGCTCAGATTGGTACTCATTCAGTTAGAGGAGTGATTTCGGTGTAAAAGGATGTCGCCAAGTTTGATATGGAAGTATTTTAACAGAAAGGAAAACACGGGGGTATGTGTTATTTGCAGTGCGGAAATAAAAACTATGCAAATCAAGATTGACATCGGATTTTGGCGTCATCTCAACAGACATCAGTATATTAAATATGATTATCTTATAAATTAAAAAGGAATGAACGAGGACTTGAACGAGGACTTTGTTTCAAAATTGTTGGTAATTAATCATGAAGAGAGAGAATCATGTCTCAATCGTTTGAGTGCTAGGAGAATTATGTAATTTCGAAAATCTGCGGGAGTATAGTGAATGGTAATGTTAGCAACAGTAAGAAAACTCCTGAAAACATTCGATGTCATAAACATGCAACTATAATTTAAAAACTAGCATCGAGAAAAAGCTCGCTGAAGACTATAAACAAAGTTCTGGTTACAAGGTTAGGATTGGAAGTGTTGCATACGCTTCTCCCAAAGGTATTCGTTTATCTAAAATGTGTTCTAAGGGCATTAGTCTATAACCCATTAAATTAGAGAAAAAGAAAAAAATGAAAAATCCTACACCGATATGACGAGCCGACAGCTTCAGGTGAGAAATTATGCTTATCATAAATAAAGAACCCTTCGAGTGGGTCTGATATCGCCTATCAGAATGAGACCAGATTAGGAAGTCGAAAATCATTACTTATGTTTCGTATAGTTGCTCGTGTCGATTTTCGGAGTGA
>SDVV010036356.1:0-10958 GCA_016164225.1 Gammarus roeselii
CATGGCTGTTTCCTACCACCTCAGCGACAGGTTTCATGGTGCGAGCGAGGTGTTGGGGGCTACATAGTGCAAGCCCTGTTAGCCTGCCGTGTCCGGCAACACTGCCCTCCACCCCCTCCTTCCCCGAACTGTCTCCACATGCTTTGACGAGCATTTCTACTACTCTGACTGTGGTTAATAGTTGAGATCATGAAGGATCGGGTCCGGCCTACGCTTGAATAACTTCAGATCCACTCGCGATCACTATTGACTGTAGGCTGTTCCAGACGTTGAATACTCTGTCGGTCATAAAATTTTTGCAGAGAAGGGTGTTAAACTTTCTTGGTTGGAGTTTCAACCCGTGGTTTCTGGTAGGGTTGACGTTCAATGTGAAGAAGTTCTTGTGGTCTACGTTATTGAAAGCTTTCAGAATTTTGAAGATCTCTATGAGTTGCCCTAAAAGTTCATGCTTTTCTAGGGTGAAGAGTTTCAGTTCTTTTAGTCTTCTCTGATACCCCTTGTGACTAATGGATGTGATCATCTTGGTTGCCCTAGCTTGAGGCTTTTACAGTATCTCAATGTCTTGGACGAGGGTGGAAGACTAGAATTAAACAGTTGTGGTTGTTGCTCAACCCAACTCCCCCTGCGATGGAGGAGCTACGGCCAGCGCGGAGCCTGAGGCTCGGGAACCCACCGACGTGTGTGTGTGTTGGGAGTGCTACTGCTGGTGACAGTTCCTATGTTGGGCCTGCACCCCTGAGGTAGTTGATGCTGTCGCGCGGGTGCTCCCAAAGATCACGCACTGACGTGATGTTATGATGGAGCCTGTCGGGTGCGATGGTTGGGCACGACGTCATGACATGCTCAACCGAATCGGGTGAACCCCGGCACCGCCAGCAGAGGTCGGAAAGGACATTTCCCATCTATGCAGGTATGACTGTAGGGCCGTGTGGTGCCCGCACCGCAGCCTCAACAGGTAAACCGTGTCACCCCTGGGCAGCTCCAACTCTTCCACGTCCTCCCAGGCGGGTGGCTCTGCAAGATCGTGTTGACTCTGTGTTCTTTCATGCAAGAGCTGTGTAATGTGTGTGTCTCTGTTTGTGCATAGATGTGTTATCTGTAGGTTCAGGAATGGTCGCATAAAAGGAACTGAAGTGTGTTGCCGGTGTGTTATGTAGGTGTCGGTCGGTTGGACGCGGGTCAAGTCGGTTTGGGCAGAGGTGTGCTGGGTCTGAGATCTTGTTGAAGATTTGGGTCCCTCTCATATCAAGATGTCGCTTGAGAGGAAGACCTTGGTTTCTTCATGCTAGTGCGGAATGGGAGTAGTCTGTGTGCAGCCCGTTGCGATGCGCAAGGCCGTGTTCTGTATCCTTTGCACGGAGTTGATATGTGTGGGTGCAAGGTCCGAGGACCAAGCGGTGTTTGCATAGGTGATAACGGACCTGATGAATTGTTTGTATAGTGTTGTAATTGATTCCTTAGAGTGACCGTAGGAGGTTGTAGTGAGTACCCGAGACACGTTCAGTCTGAGTCTGGTTTTGGTGCCAATGTTGGCTATGTGAGGTTTAAATGTCATCCCCGTGTCATAAGTTACTCCAAAGATGGTTGTAGTGAGGCTGTGTGGAATGAGGGTGTTGTTGAGTGTTACATGGGGGTGGATGCGGTGTTCACTGTTATCCGGAGTCAACAGTGTGAAAGACGACTGGCTTGCGGACACCTTCATTCTGTTGTCCAGCAGCCAGACTTCCAGGTAGTTCAGATACAGCTGGAGGTGTGCAGCTGCGGTCTCGTGTTTGTGGTGTTGTGTAAATATTGTAAGGTCGTCCGCGTATGAGCTGATGTGGGTGTTGTGTTCTGTATGAATGGGCAGGTCGTGCATAAAGGCATTGAAAAGGGCGGGTATAGCACGGATCCCTGTGGGACACCATTGGGAAAGTTGCGGATTCGCGAAGGTTTGTTGTTGTAGACAGTGTGTGCATGTCTACCGGAGAGGAAATTAGCAAATCACTTCTTTTAATTAGGATGAATGTGGGTGTTGAGTATTTTGTTTATGAGGACGTTCCTTGGAACTGTGCCGAAGGCCTTACTAATGTCGATAGCGCATAACAGGGTTCGTTTGGCTGGCTTCTTTTCGTTCAGGCCTTCATGGATGGTCTGGGTGAGGTTGGTGAGGAACGTGGTGGTGGAATGTTGAGCCCTGAAACCGTGTTGCGTAGGGGAGAGTGGGATGTGTGCATTAATTTTGTTCGGAACCAGTCTCCAAGATTTCCGAGGGGTGTGGGAGAAGGGAAGTGGGTCTGTATGAGGCTGGATCTGTAGGAACTTATTGAGGTTCAGGATGGGGATAACTTTAGCTTGTTTCCAGATGTTTGGTATTGTTTTGGGTAGTACGGAAGAGTTGAAGATGTCTGTGAGGGCCGCGATGGCGTGTGACCATAGATGTCCAAGGTGAATATGATATGCCGTCTGGGCCCGCTGCTGAGGAATTTTTGGTCTGGCGGATGACGGCTATTGTCATGGCTGGTGTGAAGGGAGTTTCCATGTTTGGATCAGTCTGCTGCAATCTGTGTAGCTGTTTGAGTATCCTCCTGCTGTCTGGGTAGTGTGGTAGGTGGCAAGTGTTTGCATAGTGTTTGTTGAGTGTATGCTTGTTGTTGGTCTGATGGTATTGTGTGTGTGTTGGGTGGAAGGATTTCCTCATGTGTGTCGATTTGGTTCGTGTTTGTGTTGTTGAGGCTCCTAATGAGTTTCCATAATTTTGATGGTGAGGTTCGGAAGTTAGTGTTTGCAAGCACGTCACGCCATAGGTTCGTCTGTTGTTCCCGGATATTTGCATCTATTTCTGCGTTAAGGATTTGAATCTGAGTTGGTGGAGGGTAAATTACGGAGGTGGTTTCGCTGCTGAATTTTCCGCTTAATATTGGCCGAAAATGCTGGATTAAAGCCGCGGACGAACCCGGCGGGTATGTGTTGTCTGTCTGCGTGGTTGAGTACTGTGTTGAAGTGATTGTGGCTGTGTCGATTGATGTGTATTGGGTAATGTCAAAGTCTCTGCTCTTATAGTTACGAAAAGTGTGAGGGGGCTTGTTGTGGATTGGGGATCGAAGTTGGTAGTTAATGATTATTGGGAGTTGGTCTGATGACATGTCCTGGTGGACCGCCCACTAAACAGTAAATTCCAGTAGTGGTCTGACTAAGGTGTTGTAGAGGGTTAGGATGATTTCCTTGACACTGTACTTGAACGCAGAGGAGAAGCTGTGTAGGCAGGCATCAGAGTTTGGTAGAGTGTGAGAGGAGGACGCTTCGAGCGAATGGGGGTAAAAGCAAAGTAATCAGACTCTCGAGAAATGTCGAAGCGAACAAAATTAGTGTCCTCCTAAATGGAGAGTTATTGGAGGAAGTTTAATGTTTCGAGTATATGGGCTCCCTTGTAGGGAAAACTGAACTATTGTAAACTGAGGTAAAGTCGCGAGTTAAGGAAGGGTGTAAAGTGTTGGGTGCTCTGAAGAGTGTAATGAGCTGTAGGACGCTTGGGATAGAAGCAAAGAGAGGGTTGTATGAGGGTGAAGTTGTCCCCACTTTGCTCTACGGAGCTGAGACTTGGGGAGTGAGAGCAAAAGAGACGAGTAGGTTGAATGTTTTCGAGATGAAATGTTTGAGGAGCATGGCTGGAGTGACGTTGAGAGGCCGGATCAATAACGACGTGGTTCGAATTAGAATTGGAATGGTGAAGAAGTTGGAGGACTGAGTTGATTCACGTGATCTAAGATGGTTCGGGCAAATGGTGAGGATGGATGAAGGAAGATTGGAAAAAAAACGATGAAGGCGAAGACGAGTGGACGTAGGCCTAGTGATACACCGAAGTTTGGGTGAGTGAATGGTATGAAGCAGGCGTAGGGAGGAGAGACTTGAGTCTGGAGGTAGCGAGAAATCGTGCTATGAATAGGCGTGTGTGTAGAATGTGAATGGATTATTTCTGACGCTGCCCTGATGTGCTTTCCCACCCTTGGCATCTCGTTGAGAGTGGGAGGGGGGTGTCCCGGTCATCGTGACGCGGCAGGGGTAAACCAGTCACACTGTCGGGGGTTGCTACTGACATTGACCGCGGACCGCACTCATCAGCCAGAGTGTGTGTTGCGGGGTCTTTCGGCCGGATTCTTAAGCGAAAAGGGCTGAATTGTGTTAGTGTGTGAGTCGAGTTTGAAGTGCGCCCTGCCGTTGTCACCCCCCTTCCTGGTGGATTCGGCCTAGTGTCTGCATCTGTACTTAAATTGCCTTCCGCTGTATCCGAGGACTTAGTTTGCCTTTTTTTCTACTTCTATGCACTCTCTGATGAATTTCAGGTCCGCGCTGCTGTAGACCCTCAGGTTTTTCTCTAAGTTGGTGGTCGGGATCTGGCTACCGAATAGGGAGTAGTTTTGTCGAAGTCTTGTTGCAGGTACTCGACAGCTGTGGGGTTGCGTCAGCAAACTTAGATATTTTGCTAATAAGGTCTGTTTCTAGGTCGTTGATGTAGATGAGGAACAGGAGTGGTGCCTGGACTGATCCTTGGGGGACTGTTCTTTTGATCGTAGCCCACGATGAGCTTTCACCGTTGATCACTACTCGCTGCCTCCTGTCTAGGAGCCAGTGCTCAATCCATCCCTCGGATTGAACACTGGTGAGTAGTCTCTTGTGAAGGATCGAAGTCTCTATTGTCTTTATATCTGAACGAGCATAACTACCTGCACGTGCGTGATACGTTGGTGGACCATGGTATTCCTTATTGATGCGAGGTTTGTTGACGAAAATGGATGGATGATTGAAACTACTTGTATAGCTATTTCATGAATAACCTAACCTTGTTTGCGCAAACAGTTGATGCCAAATACTTCCCTGTGCCATTGCCTAAATGCATTTCTTTCTCTCAGGTGTGTCAATTAGTAACAACGTTTCTGCCTGCGACCTCAGCCAGCTGCCCAGTGTCAAAAAGATAGAAATTTCCTTCCCAGGCCTCACCGACGCTCGGGTGGACAGCGTGAGGCCCGCCATAGAGGCCCTCGTGCCGGACCTGAAGTGAGTGATGGGAAACTAATACTTGTAATCAAATTGCCTCAGACCAGGAACTCCACGTAGGATTGGAAGGACTTATATTGATTCATGATGATAGGTTGACAAATTACAGAAATGTCATGATACGTAGACAATATCGTACCAAGCTTCGTCAAGGTAAGCGTTTCAGAAGACAACATTTGCCACTTAGATGTGCATAATATTATTTACCTCTGTATTAATTCCCCTCTACATCTCACCAATCGATAGACATTGTTGGAGGACACTCTAATCTCCATTGTTCAATATGGCAAGACATGAAAACGTTACATTGAACTAAATACAATAAAATAAAATGAGTATGGTCAACAAACAATTATTTATTCAGAACAATTTTATGTTGAAACTGACATGTAATAAAAATTTAATAGGACTGGGAATATAATATGTCCAACAGGAGATTGCATATTACATTTACTCACATAATGTTTGGCATACAAAAGCACAAATTTTTATACTAACTGCGTTAACAGAACATGTTACATAAGCACAGGAAGTAAGCATTTCAATGAGTCATAAAATATGGGTCTCATAATTTAACAGGTTTCTATGTGACATACTTATCACGAAATGTGAGTGTATGAACAGGAAACAAGTGAAAGAAAGTTACCTAAAAATGACACTGATGAAAAAGAAATAGTTGACATGGTAAATTGCATGGAGGAAGTAAACTACAATTCACGAATTTCTTCTCGTACTATGTAGTTTAGAGATATGAAGCCTAATTTTATTTTCACGTTTGTTTTCGACATCCTTGCATTGATATTGTACGTTATTAGGTATGAAGATACATATCCAGACGTATGGCCGCATACATACAGCCATAGAAACGTACACAAATGCAAAAAAAATCATTACAAATACACACATAAAACCTAATTTAGATTTCTGGCGGTGATAGTACCTACACTGCTTCCCGTCCTAATATCTATAGCAATTGAATTTCAAGTCTTATCAGCTCTGTATCTTAAAAAGTGTTGGAACTCTGTCGACGAGCTGCGCCGAATTTGCAAATCCTTATTGTTACGAAGATTATAGACGGAGTTATTTATCATGGGAAAATCCTTAGTAATGAAAGTTAATAGTTCCAAAGCACTGCATAGATAATGATGTGGCACAGTCGGACTATATACCCTTGACAAAAGAGAGTCTACGTGTGGTCACGCCTGTTAGCACGTGATAGAGTTTTAATTACATGCTTTTTACTATGAACGACTGGTCTTTGCTTTGTTTTGTAGGTAGGAACATGCAAGTTTATACGATAAGTCAGAGAGGGTCGAAAAAGGCTGTGGGGTCAAATACATTCGAAGGGGTTGTTAGACAATTTCGAATACTATTTGTTTTTGCTTCATATGCAACTGATGGACCTTTCAATTCGACCTGCGTTAGGAATGGGTATTTTCCTTCGGGAAAATATCATTAGCTGCGTCATGTCGACGTTAGCGTCAACTTATTGGATGTGAACTAATTGATAACTCATATTAGTAAGTGTCTTCGAGATTTTTTTTCCCCGCTTGAATAAATTGTAGTATCATCTGCAAAAAGGACAAAGGATAGTCTGTCGCCAGTGTTTACCATGTCATTAATATTGATAAAGAAGAGCAAAGATCCAGGGATCGACTCTTGCGGTTCTCTTATATTTATCGTATTGGCAGAAGATAATATTTTATTCCAACTCACTTGCTGTTTTTATCAAGAAGATAGCTTTTTATCCAACTCTTGTCATCGGAACTAACTAACTTCGTAATGTTGTAATTTCACTACCAAAACATCATGGTTCACGCTATCGAAGGCTTTGGTAAAGTCCATAAAGTTTCAACAGTGACATTTCCACCATCGAAACCGTCAACAACATCTGCTGGTAATTTTAATAAAGCATATTCTGTATTCCTGACCAGGAAACCATATAGATTTGGGCTAAGTATGTTATTAGACACAAAATGTGTATATCGTCTAGCATAGAATACCTTTTTAAAATTTGGCTTAAAACGGGCAGGACTGATGTTCTATTTCTATTTATATGACAAATTTTTGCCTTGTGCGTGCATCGGGAATAAATCCTTGCTGACGTGAACCCATTTACGATTGCCTTAACTTGGTTCTGGTAGGCAGGGTTTAAAATTGGCTGTTCAGGAATGGCATATTTAAATAGATTCAAAAGAGATGCTGTTGCTAATAATAGATTCATTTAAGTTACCAGGTATACGCTTGAAGAAATGATTGAAAACAATTGAAATCGTTTGCGGATCAGTGATGACCTCATCATGAATGATGATTGAATCCGAATTACACTGTTTTTTTTTACAAGAAGGTCACTGATGATTTTCCCGATTAGGAGGCGTAGGGCTTTGGAAAGTAGGATTAACGCTCTTTGAAGAGGAGATACTTCGTCCTATCCTGACCCCAGTTCATGCATAATACATAAACTTAGCGATATTCTTCACAGGCGCCTTGATTAATGACCTCTGCAACGACACCTTTAGACCCTCTGCATCAAGCAGGTACTTAGCGCGACATTTGTTTGAACCGCAAACAGTCAATGTTCTCGAAGTGGCACTTTATCACTCGGCTAATTCAGTAACCTTTTATGTTAAGCCGCTAACAGTCAATTGTTGCCTGAGTGTCACGTTATCACCCTGCTAATTCAGAAACCTTTTGTGTTGAGCCGCAAAAAGTGCCCTGTTGTCGGAATGTTCCACGTTATTACCCTGCTAATTCAGCAACCTCTTTTTGTGCAGGTTTCAGTCTCTTCAGATATTCAATGGTCGCCGGCTTGCATTTGTGACAATGGATCCCGTCTCTTCCCAAAATCAGTAGTCGTGCGAGCTGAGGTCGTGGCTATAAGAGAGCCAAGCAAGGCTGGCTCGTTCAGTGGCAGATGACTCGCTCCAATAATCTGTCCGATTAAACTGTGAAACGCTCGTTCAGCAGCGAGCAGGAGCACCATCATGTCGATAGTAGAATTCATTCGCCCTAACAGCTTGCCAAAATTTTGATTGAGGTACATCTCGTTATTAACTACTACGCCTTCTTTAAACCAGGCAATCGGTAGCGCTCTGCCGTCCACGATTGCTGCCCATGCAGTATCTTTCCACTGCTTTGTTTCATCGAGTCACCGTACAGAAATGGATTTTCACCACCAGTATCTTGAGTTTTGTCGGATAGAATGTGGATTTAAGTGGAATCATCACGTATGACCATTAAGGTTTCTGTAGACCATAGGAACTGCCAAGCAAAGGGGCGACAGAATTGAGCAAGGAAAAACTTCGACGTGCAGTTGCAAGCTTCATCCAAAACGTTCGGAATGTTCCACGTTATTACCCTGCTAATTCATCAACCTTTTTTTGTGCAGGTTTCAGTTCCTTATTCTCCCTCTGAGCCACCTGACAGCTACGGGCACCCGCCGCTTGATGCGGCAGCTGCGAGGAGCGCGGTTTTGTGACGTCACTATCGACCCTTGCGGCCCCTGGCGGCCAAGGCTGTCGGAAAAAGATTACATCAAAGAGGACTTAGATATAGCTTGTGCACCAAGTTCAATCTATTGGGACATAAACTGGATTTACGAGAGTCACTATTAAACGCAGAATGAACAGCATTATTGCCCGAAGTATGACTAAAGGCACTATAAGCATTGCTGCACGCAGAATGATCAAAGGCACTGTTAGACAAGGAATGGCCAAATGCTTTGTTAGACGAAGAATGACTAGAGTCATGATTAGACGGATATTGATCAATCGCATTGTTAGATGAAGAATGACCAAAGGCATTGATAGACGAAGAATGAAAGGTATTGTTAGACGAGAATTGCCATTGTTGAACGAAGAATAACCGAAAGCACTGTTTGACAAAGAATTAAAGGTACTGTTAGATGATGTATGACCAAAGGCACTTATACGATGGATGGTCGAACGCACTGTTAGACGAAGAATGACTGAAGGCACTATTAGACGGAAAATTACTGAAGGCACTGTTAGACAAAGAATGACTGAAGGCACAGTTACACGAAGAATGAACGAAGGAACTGTTAGACAAAAAATTACTGAAGTCACTTTTAGCAGAAGAATGACCAAAGTCTTGTTTTCATTATTGCGAGTAGATGACTGGTGCATACTGAGCTAGCTGTGGTAATGTGCGAGCAGTCATCATACATCTTCCTGGCGATGATTGATTGTATGCTTCTCTCGGACCACTTCATCCATCAAGGCAAGTTCCCAATATACATCGAGATGTTAAGGGATGCCGCATTAAGGTCACATAGCTGAGTATAATGGCTGCTATAGCGTTTTTTCTAGCTCTTTTCGCATTCGTTGCTGGACCTGCCCTATTCTACGAATCAAGGACGAAGCGGCTCTTGGCGAGCTAAAATCAGTTTTACTTGTAAAGTTTTTGCCATTTGATATCTATTGCATCAAAAATGCATTGGAAAATTTCGCAGACATGGAAATGGAGAGTAGTTCTAAAGCAGTTGGTTACGTAGGAAAAATAGGAAGTGCTATGTAGTCAATGACTTCTAAATAAATACTAGATTACCTGAATGTGACTAGATTCAATCAAAAATCTCATCGATCGGCGTGAAAATAATTATTCAGTATCAGATACAGACGCAAGGCCGAATCACTCAGGTCGCACCTCACATTCCTCTCATATGCTCGCACTCATACTGAAACTTTGCACTGTATACACCCCGCACTACACACCCCGGTCAGGCCAGGACCCCGCAATACACACCCCGAGATCATTGTCAGTCAGCAGCAGAGCCTGAGAAATTTTGCGGGTTTACTCCTGCTGCGTCATAATTGCCTGGCTCTCCCCCACCCACGACCAACCCGTTTTTTAACGAAACGCCGAGGGCGGGAAAGAGCATTCACAATCCCCCTCGTCACGCCTATAAAATAATTCTAGCTGCGTATGGAAAAAAACGTATCCATCATAATTTTTCAGCTTGAAATATGATCTTCGTGCACAGGTAATCGATGTTATAATTAAATCTTGCTAACCTGATTTGATTTCCATTATTAAATCACCGGTTGCTCCCTGTATGAGTATATTATTGATGTGAACTTAGGCTACAAGCTGCAGGATTTTATTGCAGTGACGTTGGTCTGGAAGACATTGCTTTGCCGACAGTTCTTTCTGATTGTTGACATTATTCTCGATTTTTCATTCTGTGGTCTGGATGAGTCAATGAACACTTCAACGAGTAAAGGGAGTGCAGGAGATGCACCCTCACCCTCACTGATATAAAATAAATTGCCGCTGAACGAGACCATTGAGACTAGCGATGTAACGGACTGTATGACAAGCCCCTCACTCTCACTGGCATATCAGCAGTGGGTTGGGGTGGATGGATGCTTATTCATTTTATAGATCATTAACACTTTATTTTAGTATTTTATCATTTCTTCTTGCTTGGGCTCTATTATTTTTCTCTGCCCTTTTTTCATGGTGATAAATTTTGAATTTTATCATTATTATTATTTGTATCGCGGTTGGTTGAGAGGAGGTTACCCAGGGAGAGGAGGTACTCGTGGGATCCGCGGGACTCGAGGACCCGGGGTTTCGGGAACCCGGGGGACTTGGGAGACCAGGTGGATTTGGGGTGGTCCACTTGGATCTTTCTGGGGCCTTTTGGGACTCCCTTGAGACCCTTTGGGAGCCTTTTGAGAAACTGTGGGACCCTAAAGAGGCCCCTCTGAATTCTGGAACCTCTGCCTCCCCCTCCCAGCGCTGTAAAACCCTTACACAGAAAAATGTTAGTGCGATGGATGAGTAGAACAATTAACCATTACAGTCTGCGGATTGTTGGCGCAGAGGGCAAGGGTCGCGTCGAGGCTGGTCGAGGTGCGTCGAGATCAGTCGAAACAGTTTGAGGCGAGTCGAATTGGGCG
>SDVV010036357.1:0-10958 GCA_016164225.1 Gammarus roeselii
ATATAAATAAAAATATACATACCATATTAGACTAGTCATTGATTCAGCGACTATTGACCACAGTTAATGTGTTTTATTCCCCTAGTGTGTTGTTTACGGCAATGCACAATCCGGGAGCTCAATCAGATTTTGGCTGGGACGGAGAAGACCATTCTTGTTCCATTAAAGGTGGTAAGTGTCTTGAGACCATGTATTGTACACAATGTTTCCGGATGTGTACTGCTACATTGCATTTGGAAAAGGTAATCGCTCCATGATAAATGTGTATGGTGAAGTCCGTAGACTTTGCCTCGTCCTTCGTATGTGTCCTGATTTTCTGAGGCAATCGTTGCGGGCCGCTCTGGTATGCGTAGGAGTGGAGCTGTGACGTCACAGCAGGGGGTGGACCGCTAGGCTTTCACGTGACTTCTGTCTTAAAGAGACAGGATAGGCGTAAAAAACGGCTTAGTTTGAAAGTGTTTACAAAGGTAGTGTTTCAAACTAAAACATGCAAAGTTTTTGCGTACAAAGATATTTGGCGGGAAAGTGTCAAGCTTCGAATGTTGATAGCATTGAATTATTTAGGACAGGAATTTTTTATAACGGATTACTCTCCACTGGAAAGGCTTACGACCGAATCGTCTATTATATATGGAATGATTTTTTTTGGGGAGGGGTCTAAAATCGATTTATGATCAATTATTTTGCACCGAAAGTGTTCACGGCTGAAACGTCTAAGACGGAAATTGTTATCCATGTTAGATGGCTAGTCTCAGCAATCGAGACTCATTGGAGAACCGTCCACCTAGGGGAACTCAATACAAACTCGCGGCGGCCGGCAAAGAGATGATGAATACAATTGGTGATTCTTCCGTCCAGTTAACAAAAAATCCATGCTCAACACCCTTCGGTTCCAAATAAATATAGTGAAAACATGTTCCAGTTTTGGTTGGAATTCCCCCTTGTTCGTTTCTTGTTCAAAATATTCGGTGGTAACAGCTTTCCAGCCCAAACACATTCCGTTGAAAACTTCCAGTCAAAAATAGTCCATACTGGAGGTTTCTGTCGTAAACAGGCCACCTAATACTACAATTCTAATGTATCTAAATCATTGAATAAAGCGAGACAAATCAGTATAGATGGCGATTACGTAGTTGTTTTGAACGTCCACATTCTATCTTTGCCCCATTAAAAGTCACATATATTGTGGGTGCTTTCATTTGTGATGAGACGTATCTCCAAAGTGCGGCAATACCCTAACGGGGGTGCCCATCTTGACGTATCTCGTCTTCACTCCTGACCGTCTAATACTGGACACTATTCAGGAGTGTTTCTACCACACTGTCAGCAGATAGTGGGACGTGAAGAGTTGCTCTATCAGAAAGATGTCGTGGGAACACACGACAGCTTCGTAAATAAGATCTGTCGGGCAGTTGACGGCCAGGGGCAAGGCCCGTAGCCTTCCTTGGAATCACTGGCGAAAATGTGTCCGCGGACAGAAATGGCGACAAGATGCTACGTCAAGATAGTAGATGACATCTATGGACAGTGTGGGATAGGCGGGACTTGCCGTCACTTAGTAGGTATCAGGGACAGTACAGATAAAGAAGGATTCGCTATTTTACTGGATCTTTCATTGAACACGACTATCCACGATTATCTTTGAGAAACACTCTATAATACTACAAAGTATACAATTTTTAGGAGGAACGGCAGGCCGTTTAGTATACATTAAGATGTTCGTGTCAGGGCCTTGATCCAAAAGATTGTACAATGCGCTATATCGAATGGGAAATTTATACATGCGATGTGTAACATGGTTGAATAGAATTAAAAACGAGGAAAAAATGAAAAACACTTTTGCAATTGTATCAATGAGTCATTTTTACAAACGATTCCCGAAGTTTTATAAGTGCCTCAACACAACCACTTATATGATTATTTTGCTTGATGTTGCACGGATAAATGTTTCGTAACTAAATAAAAAATTGCCGTAGTCAATATATACTTTATATAAGATTTATGAAGTTGACTTATGTGATAATGGTACCTGTTTGACATTATGGACACGATTAAACGATCGATTACAAAATAAATATTCACTTCAGCTGCAACTAACGATGAAGTGTACTGATACTACAGTCTTTAATACAGAAAGTTCTTTAATAACATTCAGGAACATTACTTGGATCACTTACTATATCATTATCTCACCTCTGATTATTCAATGTTTAGTGTCATATAATATAGAACTGAAATATTCCTCTACGATAACCTCATTAATTCTCCAGTAGCGTTCACTCACCATATGCAGTGGCCATATTATAGAGAAGATCAAGCATGTCGTCACCCTTCTGCTGAGTGCTAGCTTCAAAATGGCGTCTGAATGGGCTCGATGGGGCCGTTTTTTTATGCAGGCAATTGTGTTGCAAGGATGGGAACGGGGTGGGCAGTTGCGTGGTAGGGAAGGGAAAGACGAGTACTGTTTTTGAGCGGGCATGAGACCGACTTGGGTTACACTGTTGCAGGGATGTGAGCGAGGTGGGCTCTTGCCTGCTGAGACTGGAAGTGAGGTGGGCAGTTGTAAGGCAGGGATGAGAACGAGGTGTACTGTTGGTGTAGTGAGACTGGAGAGTGGTGGCTTTGTGAGCGACAAGGGACGTTGTATCGCAGGGATGAGAGTGACGATGGCTGTCTGGGCTGTTCATTAGCTTGAATGTTGTGTAACTGGGACGGAAGCGACCTGGGCTATTGTGGAGCAGGGAATAAGAAGATAATAGAAAGTCACTCATTCAACAATTCCATAGAGGCTATATTTCTATGTATGTGAAACATTTTCTTGAAGTATTCGAAGATCATTTATTTTTTCATTAAAAAAAATATCGTACCATAGCAGTATCTTAGCGGTACCTTCGTGATAGTTTAGTGTCAGTTATTTCCAGAGATCCATCTAAAAAAACTGAAATAGGTTATC
The DNA here is from genome assembly GCA_016164225.1 of Gammarus roeselii. Lineage (NCBI taxonomy): Eukaryota > Metazoa > Arthropoda > Malacostraca > Amphipoda > Gammaridae > Gammarus > Gammarus roeselii. Next base: position 2,954 of record SDVV010036357.1, read on the forward strand.
CACATTTCATAATGGTCGACGACCATCAATAGACAGTATTAGCGTTGATGAAAACAGCTTTAGCTATTACTACTAATAAGGAAGGACCACTAGCTGGTCGGAACCTTGAAAAATTACTTGGAACCAAAGAAGCTGGCCCTCCTCAGAGTATTGTTCATGAAAGATTAATAAAGACGAGCCCTTCTTCATTTCCATACATAAATGCAGTTGAGATGAATTCATGGATTCCAAAAATATTGTATTGCAATATTATTATGTAGAATTATGATAATAGTTTGTATTTCAAGATGGCGTGGGGCTAAATATCATGTAATGGTTTAAATTACAACTTTCTATCAATAAGTGATGTTAGAAAAGCGCTTGACTTTTTACGTAAGCTTTTCTTTCAGAATCGCAGTTTATACAGGGAACGAATTCTCTAGACTTTCCGATGAAATTTCCACGCGGGACAAACACACACACGACAATACGATTTCCCAGGCTCTGGTAATCTGCGGTTAACGCAGACTACAGATAATAAGCCTTATTCGCTGAATATATGCGCTTTAAACTTATTTAAACCCAACCACATATATTCGTTGACTTGGTTGATCATATGCTTCTTGTTTCCCCTGAAATGCGCAGTGCATTCAAGAGAGTCTGTGGTTTCTGGCACTTGGGTCTTGGGTTACTGTGCATAGTTTCGACTGGTTATTCGTCCATCGATATTACGCCTGCAATCGAGCGTTCCACGATGGCCTGTCATGCTAGAGGGAGCTGGGATAACTGGAGGGAACTGGAGGGAACTAGAGCGAACATGATGGATCTAAATGGAAATGGAGGGAACTGGAAGAAACTGGATGGGGCTAGGTTAAACTGAGGGAAAATGGATGAAACTGGAAAGCACTGGAGTGTGCTGGAGGGAACTGCATTCGATTCTATGACAATGTGTTGTTGAATGCACAATTATAGCTTGCACTGTCTATGATAAAAAAAAAGTGGTTCAATTTAACCAGCGGATTTTATTGTTGAATTGATCGAATTCTGCTTCCTTGCCGCAAAATAAATTAGGTGTAAATGACTACCTGTTTTTCATGAGTATCTGAGTGTGACATGAACCCGCTAATTCAATGTTCAGTGAATTACTTGCTTCAAACATGTGCGAAAATTTGTGCTTCATTTCTTGCATATGATTTGACATGGAGCTCGGGGAGCAAAATTTCTGAGTTTGTTGGCTTTTAATAACCCTACATACGTATGTTCGGTAAATTGGAAAACTAAAAATCCGACAAACAGCTTCCAAAACATAATGATAGGCAAGTTTGGTTTGACATGTGATGAGTGGGCTAAAATCGTTGGAGAAGATGTAAAATAGCAGTGCAACAAAACAATATAGAAATCTCCTCAACTATTGGTTTAGTATAACATATAAAACGTCACAAATTGAAACCAATAATTTTGATTAAAATTCGGTAATAAAAAAAATCTATTTAGGTTTCTTATACCAACATATCATGCTCTACCCGATTGCGACAGAGCTAAAAAAACATTTTGTCTTGTTCCACAAAGAGAGGTCTAGACGAGCAACCATCCGACACATTGAAAACAGGTCCTGTTTTAGAGCATTTTTATCGATATTTGTGTAGTCAAGTGAGAGAGAACGCAGTGTGCTTGGATATTTCGTGTCCGTCAAGCGTTCCAATACGCAAACTGCTTACCTCTAGGAGACCTAGTGAAAACGCAGGAAACGATGTAGACGAAACAATTTTGCTCACATTCGTGGTATTCTCGAGTATCGATTTAAAGAAATATATTATGCTTGATTCCAGAACAGTGCATTGTTTCCGTTTTGTGTTCACGCAATGCACTTAAAGTTTTCGGCGAACGTATAAATGTGGTTTAAGCCTTGAATTAGGATTATGCCTCATCAAATCACATGTTGACTAAAGGTGTTTGAAGGTTAACGGATCAAATGGTTGGCTGTGAATTGCTCCAAATTATCAATTCTGACGGAGTTAGTCTATCAGTTCACATACATCTTTTTTCTGGGGCCAAAAACCGTGCAGTCAAAGGAATTCAGTCGAATCCTTCTCCACTCTTGATGCTCACTAAGTTAGGGCCAGACACATTTTATTTTATCTTTTTGGACTCCGACTTTAAACTCTTTTGCTTTGGAAATATTTCATGTAATAAAGTTTGTGTGCTCTTCGAAAGCTTAAGAAAATATGTTTTTCGTCCAGAAATTGGAAAACGGTCTGGATTTTCAAAGTGGCAGATTTTTTATTATTTGTTTCTTCCCTGCTCCACAATAGACCACTTTGCTTCCATACCCGTCACACAACAGCTCACCTCTCTCCAATTTCAGACACCCAAAAGGCCACCTCGCACCAAAATAGGGCCCACGTCGCTTCTCATCCCGCCACACAACAGCCCGCCTCGCTCCGATCCAAGACGCACAAAATCAGACATCTTTTCCATCCCTGCCCACCGTGCTCCCATCCCAGCCAAAGAATAGCCACCTCACTCAGAACCCCTCCACATTAACGCAAACCCAGCTTCTATCCCACCTACACAACAGTCCACTTCACTCCTATGTCTGCCATATAGCAGGGCTTGTCGCTCTCATGCCTGCTTCACAATAGCCCTTATCGCTCACGAGGCCGTCGCTCAACAGCTCAGCTCTCTCCCATCCCGCGTCCCCAACAGCTCACCTCGTTCTCATCCCTGTCAAACCACAGCCCCCCCCCCCAAACCCCGTCTCAAAACAGTCTACCTCTCTACAATCCCCGTCATACAACAGTCCGTCTCGCTCTCATCACCGCCACATAACAGTCTACCTCTTTCCGGTCCCTGTCATTCAGCAGTCCACCTCTTTCAAATCCCCGTCACACAACAGTCCACCTTTCCTCATCCCCGTCACACAACAGTCTACCTCTCTCCAATCCCCGTCCTACAACTGTCCACCTCGCTCTCATCCCTGTTACACAAAAGCCCAACTCGCTCTTTTCCTACCACATGGCAGTCTACGTCGGTCACATGCCAGTCTCACAACAGCGCTCGTTGTTTCCTTCCCGCCGCACAACGGCCCACGTTACTTCCATCCTCACCCCACCAACAGCCCCCCTCGTTCCGATTCCTGCTAGACAATAGCCCTGCTCGGTATCATGCCATCCACTCCACAACGGTTCTCGTCGCTCTCTGATCAAAAAACAATTTGTCAGCATTAGCTACAATTAATTTCATTAGGCGGGGAAACTATAAGTGGGTCGCAATACTGGATATAATTGGTTCGAGCGATGATCTATTACCGACAACCCTGAGAAGTTTGTTAGAATAACGTCTGGGTCACCGTCGATAACCCAACACTGACAAAGGTAGATATTTCATTTCTCTGAGCCGTTCCAGCACCGGGCGATCGGTGCAAGTGACGAACTGTGGCCGGGAACTCACAAACTGGGCTCGAACACCCTCTGAGTGAACATCGGTAAGCCATTACCAATCGAGGGAAGACATCCTCCAGATTACCCAGTATTGATGATGAGTGAGACCATGTCTGGATTGTCCTCTGTTGCCCATGTAGAAAACCTCGAAAAATGCGGACTGGGATGGCCCGAATCAGAGGGATGTTTGAACACTGCCGAAGCATTTACATGACTAGTTGATGGATTTGGTTCAATTCATCAAACTTGTATATGTCATATGATAAGGTTGTTGGCATTTCCACACAAATGCAAATGCATTCTCGAGAAAACGAGAAGACTGAGTACAACCGTTCACAAAAAAACATTGCCTTTGTATCTATTCTGTGTAAACTTGTTTTCTGATATTTTGAATTAGAAGAAATATGCGACTAAAGAATTATTGCATATCTGATTTGTGTACTGTCATCCAAAACGGTTTTGTTTCAGTTTCAATGCAATTTGATTTGTGACCCTAGCCATGGGAACTTTCCTGAACAACTTCAAATCTTAGAATCGGAAAATTCGGTTACTTCTGGTAATAACTCGATGCCATGCATCTAATTTCCTACTGCATATATTCTGCGAAGAAGCGATACATCTAAATATATTTCGAATGGAAGTTCCATCGTCGGTGAAATGGCCCACTTACATTTACCTCAATTGTTTTTGGCAAGATCGGCTTCAGTTACGGCCTGCGTTGCAATTTTTTTACTATCGCATCCCAAAACGCAGACATCACTAACAGAGCATGACACGGAGGCAAAATTAAATGCTTATCGTATCGTATTCGTGCATGACAACACCAACTCAGTGGCTAAAATATCCTCAACTACTTTCTCGCCGATGTTCATAACTTATTTGATTGCAATTTCTGATGAATTATCACCGATAACATGCAGCGCTCAAATTGTAGAATGCTTTAATGAAATCTGGCTAAGCACAATTCCCTCTATTAGGCTATCCATCAAGTTGCTTTCGCTTTGGCCCTACGAAAGCCGGAAGCATATATTCGTCTTCATTTCGTCATAATACGTCTGTTACGTAGAACACAAACACAAATTCAATATGACATGTGCATATTTTTTTCATCTAGTGTGATATCAAGATTCCTAGAAGCCGGTCTAAATAGTCGCCTCTTTCAAAACCCTACTCCTAAACAACTGAACACATTTTTTATTCAATACTGACGCTGTTGGTAAATATGTAATTAAATAATCGTTTTCTCTAACACTGTAGATGAAGACAATTTTTCGTGAAAAAGTCGGGGTCAATTGCATTGTTCTCTGTTCACCTTTATATATTGCGTTATTTTTGATACATTGTCAATGTATGCGATGTCATTATTCACTGATGAGCAAAATACAGAGAACGGAATTTACCTTGGAATATCTGATGCGAAAAAATTGATGACCCACAGCAGCATTTTTTTCTCAACAATATTAGAACGTATTAAATGCAGATCTAATTGTTTACAAATTTGAAATGGAACGTGGTATACAAAAATCAAACCATTTAAAAATAAAATTCGCAATACAACATAACTGAGTAGCGCAAATATTGTGTCATGGAATAATTCAATGCAGGACGAGTTAACTTCTCCCTGCACACAGAAGTGACTAAGTAAATTTATTGACTATTTTCATTTCTTGCTCTACAGTCTGACTGGATATTTTTAGGTGTGTCGATTGTTCACGAACAACAGGCATTAATAAGTAAGCCTCCATAGTGTGATTAAAACATTTCAAAATTCAGTTAGTGTATTGTGATTTATGAAAATATATAAATTGAGTGTGCATAATTAAGTGTGTTTAATCGCGTTTGACTAAAATGTAAGATCGGTACAAAATATTGCTCCCGAGGCATTGGGCTCAACGTTAATTGCTACGTAAATTTATATTTCTTTTCAAAAACATTGAAGCAATTCTTTGCTATAATAATAAATAAATGTAGTAGTTTGAACAACTTCAACTCAACACTAGATGAAATGTTGATAGACCAAATGTTGTATCCCATTCTATCAAGCATTTTAGTTTATAACATTTATTTTAAATTCCACTCAGCACTGGAAAAATAAAACAAAATGTAATAATTTTGTTCTAAATTGCACGACGAGATCAAAGCTTGCGTGAAGGAGTCCAACTAATGGCAGTAAATGGTGTCTGGCGGCTCAGAAAGGCAGAATGGTTAACTCTGACGGCGTCACGATAAAGAACTGTGTTGCGGTAGAGAAGCATTAGGGCAGTAGCAACTGCTGCCCATTGTTGCGTTGATGAAGCTTTAACACAGCAGCTGGAGATGGAGAGTGTTACGGTAACAACTGCTGGACAGGGTTGCAGTTGTGAAGGTCTACAGCAAATAAAACTGTTCGACAGCGCCGCAGTAGTGAGGCGTTATGGCTGTAGCAACTGCTAGACATTGTTCCGTTACCGACACTTTAGGGCAGAAGCAGCACCATGGAGAGTGTAGGGCAGTGAAGATTTGTGGCAGTGGTAACTGCGGTACCTTGTTGCGGTAAGGAGGCTCGAGTGCATTAGCTTCTGCTGGTAAGAGCTTCCTAACTGATGCTCTAGAGCAATATGATCTGTTGGACAGTGTTGCATTAGTGGAACTTTTCTGCAAAATTAACTGACGGATAGTGTTGCTTTACAGATGATTAGAGCACTACCTACTACTGAACAGTGTGTTCGGTAAAATTAACTGCTAGGAGGATTGCGTTACAGATGCTCAGAGCAGTACCAACTACTGTACAGTGTGAGGTTACTGATGCTTTGATGCAGTAGCAACTGCTGGACATTGTTCCAGTGGTGAAATCTTAGGACAGTTGCAACTACTGTTCTAGGGCACCAGCAATTGCTGGACTGTCGTCCAGCAGTCGCTGCATTTCAATCCATAGCCCAGCCCTACTTGAATGTAGCCTCATGGTGTTTTTTTATGGGCGATTCATTATTCAAGAATGGAGTTGCTGAATACTATCAGCTAGGCAGCTGATCGTTTGTATGAATTGTAAGCCGATGGCAAAAATCAGTGGCATCAACGTGATTTGGTTGGGAATGTTAGTTCATTGCATGAGTGAACCCTGAGAAGTTGCATGAGTGAAAAGGAATTTGGTTAGCTCTAAATATCATAATAGCAGCGGATTAACTTATATCGATGTTGTTACTGTATCTAAGAACGTGGTCTTCATAAGATGTCACCGCTGTTCATAAATCAAACATTCATACAAATATTGATGCAATCTAACATATATGTTCTATTATCTCTATTGTTTGTTATTATGGTTTGTCGTAGGGTTCCTACTTGAAGTTGCTGCATCAACACCTATCGCATTCAAACAGACATCAAAACCAAAAAGGAATTGATATGTCCGCCATCTGAACCGCATTTCAAACTCAAACAGCTTGTATATACAAAGTTATCGGTGTTTAGAATATTACTATAGTGTTCCGGGTATGGAGATACGGTGACGTGTGTTTTTGCTTCAGGGACTGGTGACGTGTGTTTTCGCTTTAAGGACTGGTGACGTCTGTTTTCGCTTTAAGGACTGGTGACATATGTTTTCGCTTTAGGGACTGGTGACGTGTGTTTCCGCTTCAAGGACTGGTGACATATGTTTTCGCTTTAGGGACTGGTGACATATGTTTTCGCTTTAGGAACTGGTGACGCGTGTTTTCGCTTCAAGGACTGGTTGCGTGTGTTTTTTGTTTTAATGACTGGTGACGTGTTTTTTTTGCTTTAAGGACTGGTTACGTGTGTTTTCGCTTTGAGGAGTGGTGACGTGTGTTTTTGCTTAAAGACTATCAACCTATCAAAATCAACTGATATTTGTGAAAAAAATTGAAGTTTCACATTGCACTTTGACCAACTGTTTCCGTTAATTTTAACCCATTGTTCCCAGAAGCATTGAAATGCAAATGATCAATTTTTATTCAGTATTATATCCTTACTGGAAACGGAATCGTTCCGATCGTAGCCGGCCACGAACCCACGATTTAGAACATATAAACATAGTACTTTACTCATGGGACATTTGCAGATATCTGAGCAAACGCATTTATCACATATTAGTGTTAGGGCAGACCCATACAATCCTATACATAAATTGCGATTATTTTATCAGAACGATTTGTTTGTAAAATCTTTAGTAAGATGTAGTTTCATGCGTGTGATTTCCGATCATTTTTACCTCTATTGTCGCTGACTAATACAAAATCTGGTTCACATCTCATCGGGTGTCACTGAAAAATCAGTTGACATATTCGGTTACAATGAGGACAATTCGCCCTATTTTTTTTTCAAACACATTTATGCCAAACACAAAAGATTTTTAATCCATATGAACTGCTATGCCCATTGCACAGCGTCCACTGCTACTAATGGAATTAAGCTGATGAAGTTTCCATCTGAAATTGCTCCACTTCAGTGGTGCACCACATGGACAACGACTCTTCATTAACAATGATTCATATTGCATGCAACGTAACGGGGCGTTAACACAACAATCCGTCCATGAAATAAATACCCAACATTATCTTTTATTTACAATGATCAAATAAATAATTGTATAT
>SDVV010036358.1:0-10958 GCA_016164225.1 Gammarus roeselii
AGTTGTTTCTGTGTTTTGCTATCAGGATTGTGTCGAGGTGGCGTTAGCCACGGACTCAAAAACAGCTCTTTTTCTACGAGCAAACAACTGAATATTGACCTTGGGAGGGCTGCCACCCTCCTAATGGAAGTTGCAACTAAAACTTGATGCCGGTAGTGACCTTGACCTTAACTACCATGACAAGTGAATTGAGATTGGTGAATAAAAAGACTAACAAGAAACTAACACGACTCTCCGAATCGAGTTGGGAAGGGATGAAGAAAGTCCCTTAAATCATAGCTAGTTTAGAAAAAAAATCTTACATCGAAGACAAAGAAGTGTCGTTTTCAATAATGGTTGACTACGTGCTTTGATGTTAGAACGAATTTAGATATCAATTTCGGTTAAAACAGCGTTACCAAATAATCAAAGAGCATAATCAAAGAGCATAATCAAAGAGCATAATCAAAGAGCATAATCAAAGAGCATAATCAAAGAGCATAATCAAAGAGCATAATCAAAGAGCATAATCAAAGCGCATAATCAAAGAGCATAGTCAAAGAGCATAGTCAAAGAGCATAGTCAAAGAGCATAGTCAATAATTAAATAGCATAATTTAAGGGAAAAATTCAAATGCCTAATCAAAAAGAATAATCAAAGTGCTTCACCAAATGAGCGTAGCCAAAGAGTGCAACCAAAGAGTGCAACTTGAAAGTGCTACTAGAAACTGCAACCAGAAACTGCAACCAAAGGGCGTAAACAAAGAGTAGGCTAAGAGAGTAACCAACGAAAGTGAACAAATAATGTAATCATAGGGAGTAACCCGATAGCATAACCAAAGGGAGTAACCCGATAGCATAACCAAAGGGAGTAACCCGATAGCATAACCAAGGGGAGTAACCCGATAGCATAACCAAAGGGAGTAACCCGATAGCATAACCAAAGGGAGGAACCCGATAGCATAACCAAAGGGAGTAACCCGATAGCATAACCAAAGGGAGTAACCCGATAGCATAACCACAGGGAGTAACCAGATAGCATAACCAAAGGGAGTAACCCGATAGCATAACCAAACAGCGTAACCAAAGAGCCTAACCAAAGTGCATAACAAAAGAGCCTAACGAAAGTGCACAAGAGCGTTCAGAAAGAGCATCACCAAAGAACATAAGGAAAAATCATTACTAAAGAGTTTTACTCAAAGCAACTTCAAAGTGCAGTACCAAAAAGCCGAACCAAAACGTGTATTGAAGAGCATTGCCTACGAGCTGTACTAAATACATTACTGATGAGCATTATTAAGAAAACATTAGAAGAAGCCCATCCGAAGAGCGTTATAAAAGCTCCTCCGTAGACTATTACCAAAGCATTACCAAAGAAGAGAACATTAGCAGAAAGCATGAGAAGAGGGCATAACTAAATATTACGAAACAACACCGAATGTAACCAAAGAGCATCATCGAAGAGCATCATCGAAGAGCATCACCAAAGAACATCACCAAAGAGCATCACCAAATGACATTATCAATCGAAATTAATTACTAAAGAGCATTTTCAGAGAACAGTACCTATAAGAGCCTTGCCAAAACGCATTTCCACTGAGCATTACCAATAAGCATCACCAATGAGCATCACCAATGAGCATTACCAATGAACAATAACAAAAGCATTACTTCTGATCATGACCAAAGAACTGGGGGATTTTGGTAACCCTATGTAATGGCTACGAACGCTTTCAACCCAGCATAGATAATACACTATTTGTACAGTAGCGAAAGAAAATTCGTTTGTGATTAAAGATAAAGGAAAAGCTTTAATGTTCGAATTTCGATCGGTATCTCAACCCATTGGAAATGTTATTGATATTATCCATTATGAAGGATTGTCCATACATAATACAGTAAGAAATTTCCATATTAAGGTAAATTCCACCCATAAACGAATTTTCTTTCGCAACTGTAAGTACATAGGGAAAGACAACCGGCTGCACTAGGTATGTGAAAATGAAATTTGATTAGTAGTAGTAGTTTCTTCTGTTTTCCACTTGAGCTCCAACGTGTAGTCACTGAGTGCTCCCCGTAGGGCACGATGATCTGTTGATTCTGCACAGCTTCGTGCATGCGAGTTCAGGATCAGGGATGATTCAAACTTCGTTACTTCCACACGACTTCATATAGTCCGGCGTGTTTTCCGAAAGCGATCAGTTTTTTTCGGTGTTCTGTTGCTGTGAGCAGGCTATGTAGGTTGTAGGCTCGTCGGGCTGCTGCGAGTGCATCACAATCCATAAGTAAGTGTTACACACTGATTGCCACTCGGTGGCAACAGGGGCATCGTGGAGCGTCAGGTCCCATGTCCACGTCCATTAGGTGATTGTGGGTTATCCACGTGTACCCCGTGCATCGTCGGTTAATGAACACTTGGTCTCCCCTATTAGGAAACCTGGCATCCCACACTCACACGGATGGTTTAACATCTACTCTGTTGCCAAGAGTCGTTCCATCGTGATGTTATACGTGAGTTGATGACTGGGAACCAGTCTCGGTAATGTATGTAGATAAATTGTTCTTGCTGGGTAGACACCCGTTAAGCGAGAAAATCTGCCCCACCCGTGGGGTGGGGCTACACCCTCATATTCATTCGAACTCCTTTTTTTCACCATCACCATTGCTTATTTTTTTTTCCATCCTGAATTTGTTCGACTTCAATTTACCTCATTTGCATCTTATATTTATTTCCACTTTCACTTGTCTCAAACTCCCTCATCAAAACTCTCACACAATGTTCGAGCCCACCGGCCCTGAATATTACATTTAGGGCGGCTAAGAACAGAAAAGTCGTGCTAGTCTCATTCGCGAGTTTCTAACACCAAGTGTCCATCTCATCCATTAGAGTCCCGTTCCATATCTCTTCTTCATCTCCCTCTCAGCAGGTGTTAGGACGCACTGCCCCTGGCATCTGCGATTGCTTGGGCTCTGGAGCAGGATAGGTTGAGCAGTAACGCTCCTTGCTGCCACTCGAGGAGGGCTGGGGTCATATGACCTCATCACCATAGGAGTCACTGTACCACTCACGGCACCCGTGTAGATTTGAGCCTCATTGGCGCCGTGTATACCACGGATGTTCACAGCGTTAAGAATGTATAGCTTGATGCAGCACAGTTGTTGAGTTGACGTTAGGCGTCAGAAGGACGCTGACTCTAACACGCTAGAAAGTCTCGTCCCTCTAATCTAATCGTCAATCAAAGAAAAGGCTTGCAAAACGTGTCAATTGATTCAATATTACAATGAGTCCGGAGTCCTATTAGCTAATGGATTAATTTCTCTACCATACACGGGTTCATCGACATATAATAGCTTCCTATCCTTCTAAACTGGGTTTTACTATTGCTTTAGAAGATTAGATTAGAGTGTCAAAGTTCATTACCAAGAATATTACCAAGAACATAACAAGAAGCACGACCGAATAGCATTACCAAAAAGCCTACCCGAAGAGCAATGCCGAGAAGCCTAACCGAAGAGCTATACCAAGAAGCCTAACCGAAGAGCATTACCAAGAAGCCTAACCGAAGAGCATTGCCAAGAGGATTATCACTGAAGAGCGTTATCAAACAGCATAACCAAAGAGGAAGACCAAGGAAATACCAAGTAGAAGAACATTACGAGAAAGAAGGGTATCGCCTAAGAGGAACATCAGGGTAATATTAGAAGAGAACTTTACCAACATTATTAACCAAGAGCATTACCAAGATCCAAGATATGTAAACAAATGAAATTACTAAGAGCATTAGAAAGAGCATATCCGCAGGCAAAGGTGCGTGAGCAGCAGATGCGCGAACAGAAGGGCTTACCAAAGAGCATTACCACTTCGAGAGCGCATGAGCAGCAGCGAGAGCGTTAGAGAGTTAGCACCTTGTTAAGCGGGTAGTAGCGAGGCCGAGGGGGCACCGGTGGAGGCGCTACCTGTTGCTGGCCGCTGCTCAGGGCGGGATTGGAGCCGTAGCGAACTGCGACGCCTTCTTCGTTACGGGGCGGCCACTCGATGGATCGTCCTGCAAAGAGACAGCAGGTCAGTAAGGGAGACCTGTAACATGAATGGAGAGGTAACAATGGGGTTTGGAAATAAATACATGACTTTGAACGAGTAACATATAAATTCAAGCAGCCTACTATAACTTTACCTTCACACGGGGACAGGTCAGAAACAAAGGCGTAACCAGGAGGAGGTACTTGAGAAAGGGAGGTGGCCGCCTCCCCTCTTCCTTCAAAGATCAAAAAGCCTATTTATTTGACAGACATTGCAAATTAAATTAGACGTTAAAAAATGGAATTCGCTGGATAAAAATAATTTAAATTAAATAAATAACTTTCGGGAAGATGAAACTCCCTTACGGAACGAAGTGTGGGGTTGGATGTGATCACCCTGAGGGGGTGCACTCCGTCCCACTATAACCTCTCCCAGGCCTCCAGACCTGCGAATCAAATTTAATTTGCAAAGCCTGTCAAATAAATAGCTTTGAAGTATTAATTGCAAGGGTAAGTGTGAAAAGCCGGATCTTATAACAAACTATTTAACGAATAGTTGGAGATTCACCCCGACTCGAAACCGTTCAGAAAATTCTGGCTACGCGCCTGCTTACAAAATGAATCCTATAGCATTAGGGTACAGCACGGGGTACAGCACGAGGGTGACTGTCACAATGAGCGACCTGTTATTCAAGGTTGCACATTCAGATTTTGACCCATAAAATCACTACCATGATTTAAAATCAAATACATAAACTTGAAATGGATTATATTTTGATGTGTGGCTCCACATAGACAACTAAATACAGGGCGTCTGTTAAAGTGAAGTTTTCCAACATAAGCTAAAACCGAAAAATTTATAATCGTCACTTTTCATACCAGGTGAATACGAAAAGGTGGTGAAATTATGTTTATCATAAGCAAACTGCTTTGCTTCGAAATCAGCACACAAATTGATGACACGAAGTCTTGATCTTCGGTGGAAGCTCGATCGCGAGACCTATTTTTTGGTTAGGAATTGAGCCACTTCATCGTACAATACTCATTTTGATGAGGTTTTGCGACGCCAAAAAAATCTTTAATTTTGGAGATGAGAATGTGGTCCGAGCATTAACTACTTCTCTTGGCACTTGTGGAACTTGAACGGCGCCATTTTTAGCAGGAAATGAAACAATCTTGCGCAGTACATTTGCTGCAGTCAAGTTTTCTAACATTTCGGAAGGTGTAGGATTAATTGTTTTTTTTCCACTGTTTTGAAAGTCTTGCATCCATTGAGCTGAAAGATTGAAATTTTATTTCTCTTGAAATATTCGATGACGCTATTGGAAAGATGCGTCTTATATTTACTTTTCGGTCTTTCTCCTGATGTTAAATCTCCACACTAATTTGCGTTTCAACACTGTTGGAGAGGAAGTCTTCCCGTATCCGAGACTGATCCAGGTCTTTTGTTTATATGTGAACGTTACTGAGAGACAATATATCTAAATTATTTTCCTCTTCTGAAATATCGCCCAACTTTTTTATGATCAAAAACAACGGCTAATAGAAAAATGTCCATTATCGTTGATCCGAAGCATAGAAAGTTTACTACAATCGGACGTTTATTCATTAGTAAAGTGCAGATTCAAAACATACACTTTCCAAAAGATGCCCGGTAATTTTTTGCGAACGTGTATGATGATCAATGTTTTTGTTTTGATGCTTCCTATCGTTTCAGTTTGTATACGAAAAATTGATCGAAAAAGTAATGGCCACCATCAGAGTACCAGTAGACACTGCATGAATTGGTGTTTGGACTCCGTAGGCAAGATATAAAGTAGCCGCCCACGATTAGTTCGTTTTCTTTGACCGGTAATGTAGAACACCTTCTCAGGTAGACCCTTGCAGAAAGCCCAGACATACTGTTGTGTGCACAGCGGGTCTAACTACAGACCGTTCAGTGCTGTTCGTGCAGGAAAAATTACGTTAATCAAGAAGCTGAGGAAGGCAAGCAATACGCATGGAAAGAAAAAAATATAGGCACAAATATCAGAATCTGAAGTGAAAAAACAGACTGAAATGTGCCACTTCCAGATCTGAACGGCAATATCATGATTGGAAAAAGAGACTTCCTCATTTGAAGCGCACTACGTTTATTTCTATTGATTTCTCCACAGCGAATAATGAATCCGAACTGTGTCCAAGATGACTGGAGGTATCGTATCCCAGACATCAGTGCCCCTCATTTGTGCGATGGGCGAAAGAATGTATTTCAATTGAGAAAGCCAATTGAGCTTTCCGTCCCTGTGCCATTTCTGTGGATCCACTACTCAATTTCCTCAACAGCCTCTACCCTGTCCAATGACTTAGTCTCTGGTGCCCACACATCCATCGCCTTCCCACACTTTCTTTCTGCATCAAACCCTCTCAGCCCCGCCCTAATGTCTCCATCACTCTGAAGATATCTTATAAACCAAAAACAATTACCGAGAATTATTCTTGGTGTTATACCCCTTTGCTTTTCGCTTTATTTAGTCAATAAAAAGTAATGAAATTGTCGATTCTCGTTTCATATAACACTTGTGTACTTCTGTTCAAAATATTTTGTGTCTGTCTCACACATGAGAAGTTGCAAAGAACCCATTTAAAAGGAGACAATAATCTCGTCGTCGTTGTCTTGGGAGCAGGTCCCTTAACATCACATAGCGACAAGGACTGTGTGTTTATTCTTCATGCTGGCAAGTAACTGAAGGGGGAGCCCATCTTTAAGGACGATTTTAGCACGTGCATGTGTAACGTACTAATGGGTGATCTCTAGGTGCTGAGAGCTTGCTCGTGAATCCAATAAGAAGAAAAATAACCATGTAGGACGTACCCCTAAGGTAAAGAAGAATAGAGTCTACTCTTCATTGGATAGTCAAATCATGTTGGCTGTATTCCCTCATTCGAGGGTAGGACTGTGGAAGTTCAATGAATCTAAATTTCACAGACCGCACGGAGCGAGGTGAGGCTATAAGGATATTAACTGTGTCTGGTTATTCATGTTTATTTTGTTACTCGAGTAAAATAATGATATCGTGTGAGGTTATGTGTCTTGTTACCTTCATTTAGATATCAGTTTATTCATTCTCTGTTCATGTCAGTAGGTAACCAGTTGCTGTTCGTCATGGTTAGTTATTCATGTATTTAAATATTTCGATATGTGTCTTCCTCCCGCTGGATGGGTAGTCTCAAATAAGGTTCACACTTGGGCTCAAATAAGGTTTACACGTGGTCTGAAATAAGGTTAACACACGCTTTTAAATATGTTCATATAACACAATATATATGAAATATACCGAGAACATCATATGTTCATCTCGTCACAGTTTTCAATGACACCATAACCACTAATATTGGTTACCCTTGACCGAGATCATAAATAAATAGATGGCAGAATTTAATTATTATCAAAATGGAAGCGGAAGTGATAGGATGGTGGCAGAATCATTAACGAACGATAGTGAAGAATAAAAAGACGTAATACAAAGGAATAGAGATGGAGTTCTCGGGAGCAATGATGTAGTCTCTCAAAGAATATTGTGCAAAAGATTGCTCATACAACAGTGAGGCAAAATGCCCAACTGAGATACAATCATCCAGTTGAATATGTAGAAGTTCGTTTGGTCGCGCCATGTCACTGACTAGAACGATTAATCGCCGTGCAAACTTCTTATACTGGACAGGTCCAGATACTGTCTCTTTTTATGACTAGTACCGTCATCAATGCTGCCCTACCACCGCCCTCTGATGTACCTATTCGCGAGTGACACCTCCCCCCTACTTCGGTATACCTATTCGTGAGTGACACCTCCCCCCTACTTCTCTATACCTATTCGCGAGTGACACCTCCCCCCTACTTCGGTATACCTATTCGCGAGTGACACCTCTTCCCGTTTTGGTAGATCTATTCGTGAATGACAACTCCTCCACTGCTTCGATGACTCATACACTCGCCACTGTCTTATTTTAGTGTCTAGGCTGAGCACAGTCTGGCCCTGTACACATGCAGAGCAGGCACAGATGGTACACGCACTCGTGAACTGTGTACGGACATTGTGTGTGTCACCTCGGTAGGTTGGCACCGTGACCCAACTTGCTAGTGTCTGACAGTGGCTGTGTTATAATACACAGCTGGTGACTTCATGCCTAAATCGGTCGAAGCGCCAGCGTAAAAAATAAGAGCAAGAGATGCACTCCAAATCAAAGACAGATCTCTTGCAATCTGTATTTGTCATTATAAGAAAATTATTTATTTGGTTTCTAACAGATGGCTTCATAACGTTACCTTCCTGCCTTTCTAACCTTAGACAGCACAGGAAACCAAGCCATAATGACCCACAACAGTTAGTCATTTTATTTACACCTTCCATTGTATAATTGGAACCTTAAACTGACTAAAAAATGTACACGTTTTTTTTAATCGTACCAGAAGGCTCCTCCATTTTGGACGCATGAAGCCGAGCTAGTTTACTATACGTGATGAAGTTATCCTAGATTTTCACGATTAAAATATTTAAATTTTAGCTATTAATTATACTAAGTTGTTAAGAAAGTTAGGTAAGTGGTGTCCGAAGAAGGAGCGTCGTTTAATGCTACTGAAGGGTCAGCGAGAGCCTACCGAGCTCATAGCAAAATAACGTGGCCAATGGCACCATCTGGAGTCCCCGTGCTACTGAAAGGTCAGTGAGAGCCTACCGAGCTCATAGCAAAATAACGTGGCCAATGGCACCATCTGGAGTCCCCGTGCTACTGAAAGGTCAGTGAGAGCCTACCGAGCTCATAGCAAAATAACGTGGCCAATGGCACCATCTGGAGTCCCCGTGCTACTGAAAGGTCAGTGAGAGCCTACCGAGCTCATAGCAAAATAACGTGGCCAATGGCACCATCTGGAGTCCCCGTGCTACTGAAAGGTCAGTGAGAGCCTACCGAGCTCATAGCAAAATAACGTGGCCAATGGCACCATCTGGAGTCCCCGTGCTACTGAAAGGTCAGTGAGAGCCTACCGAGCTCATAGCAAAATAACGTGGCCAATGGCACCATCTGGAGTCCCCGAAATCCAAGGACAAAGGCAGGAACACACCCAGATGCACAAAACTTTATGTTTAAATCTGTATTGAAAATTAGTAACAAGGTCAGGAAGGGAAATAGCCATCATCAACTATAACATCACATTGTCATTCATACAACTGAAGAAGAATTTTAATGACACTTGATGTACAAAGGTTACCTATGAAATAATACTGGAATTTTATGAAGTGACAACGAAACATAGTTAACTAAAACAAAGGAAGTCAACAATTGGTTTGATTAAGACCTGGTTTGGTTTGAGTTCATATTAATGACCTGAATAAAAAATCAAATTGTTCAGGAAGCTGTTGGACGATGCGAGAGGTAAATTGTCCAAAGCCACTCGTGAGTGTAGCGGTCTCAGCGGCAAGTAAATCACCGGAACAAGAACTCCTCCCCGCATGTTCGAACCCTTCTGTATGTGAGGTATCGTGCGGTCCTTCCGACGCATTCAAGTGCACCCACTGCACAACGTTAAATAATGCGTATCTGAAGAAGCGCACTCACAGACTCTCTTCAACTTCGGGGCATGGTGGAGGCAACGCAAAATAATTAAAGATCTCCGTTGTTGTGAGCTTCGATTTATAATAACGTTATTTCGAGAGGAATGCTGACGAATAGTATCTACGATGAGTCAATTTGCGTCAACATTTATGAATAACTGTTTTTCACTACACAGCTTAGACTAGATTAGATAAGATTACGATGTCCGTCTCCACCAAAATTTGGAGTAAACAGCTCAATGAAATTGATTTCACTTGGTCATATGAGTTCCACAGTAGGACTAACGATTATATCATTAGCACATTCAATATCACACAGCGTTAATAGGTCGGTTTGATCTCGCAACCGCCATTTATTCAGGTATTTTTCCAAATCTGTAGAGCCTAAATCGAATGTTGATTTGTTAAGCTTACATCCAAATGTTGACTTATTGAACAATGGCAAGGGTTTTTTCCGCAGCGATTAAATTCCTACCAAACACAAAACAGTTCAACAAATTGAACGGTGTCACGGACCATCAAAAGTATCGTGAACCTTCTGACAGTCTAACATTTTTTAGATTTGTGCCTGCTGCTCCATACTCCTGATAGTGACAATCCCAGCATCACCCGTACAGTATTTGTTCCCGCGAGGGTACATGTAACAATCTATATCGTGTATATATAATTATTTACCTACGTATATGAATGTTTTTTTCACGGCTTTTTTCAGAAGGATTTCCAAGGCGCTGATAGGAACTAGAAAACCAATAACAGGCGTCGAGATCAATAAATCAGCTCACTCAAATGACAGACAACACTTGTGAGGTTAGCCGCGACATCAACAGCCAACACGTGATGAACGCGGTACAGCGCGTCATGGTCGAGAAGGTGGGTGGTGATATCAACAGCCAACACGTGATGAACACGGTACAGCACGTCGTGGTGTACCGTGTTCCTCCATCAATGTTCCTCCATCAATGATGATTTAGCCTAGCAAAGATTGTCCTAGGAGCATTCCTCTATCAATGATGAGTTAGCCTAGCAACGATTGTCCTAGGAGCATTCCTCTATCAATGATGAGTTAGCCTAGCAACGATTGATGAGTTAGCCTAGCAACGATTGTCCTAGGAGCATTCCTCTATCAATGATGAGTTAGCCTAGCAACGATTGTCCTAGGAGCATTCCTCCATCAATGATGAGTTAGCCTAGCAACGATTGTCCTAGGAGCATTCCTCCATCAATGATGAGTTAGCCTAGCAACGGTTGTCCTAGGAGCATTCCTCTATCAATGATGAGTTAGCCTAGCAACGATTGTCCTAGGAGCATTCCTCTATCAATGATGAGTTAGCCTAGCAACGATTGTCCTAGGAGCATTCCTCTATCAATG